>JAQFZH010003701.1:0-13343 GCA_034695485.1 Entomobrya nivalis | reverse complement strand
GTGCAGGTAAAATGTCAGAATTCCTTCTAGTATTTGTGCCTCTTGTCGAAAAATACTAGTCGAATTCTTCTTGTCGAGTGAACAAATCCAATCGAATAACCGGTTTGTCGAATGATCAAATCTAGTCGAATAAACGTTTTGTCGAATTATAAAATTCAATCAAATAACCCTAGATTCAGAAGTAGAGCAAATATATAGTCCACCGGAATCAACACCGTTCCAGACTCGACATGTAGTTAAACTTAATGCAGAAAGACCTATAGTAATTTATTGAGAGTACTTTAAGTGGACTAGAAAGTATTGCTTTTGTTACACAACGGTGCGGTAAAAAACGGTATAATCAAAAGCCGCGCCAAGATTACGATCTACAATAGTGAAATAGCAAAAAAGGCTTAATTATAAGATATAAGTCATTGGGTGAATGAATGAATATCACTACTGTTTAATGTTGGGACTTTTTGTAATTTGACAATTTTCCTTTCTGAAAATAAAATTCGGCAATGATATATTCGACAAGTTGCTTTCTACTACTTTTTTGATTCGGCAAGATTCTTTTCGACTAGTATTTTTCGACAAGAGGCACAAATACTAGAAAGCATTCTGACATTTTCCACCGACCCCAAGTGGCCTTTACATGAGTTCATTCATTACTCACTTCACTGAGGTTATAAATCTTTTATCACATGGTTTTTGCCAATTTTTTGAGCAGATGCACAGATTCTTAAACAAAAGTTTTGTGAATCTAGCTTGACAAAACTCGTATTATTTTTCAATTTGTTTTGATTATGAGAGAATCAAATATCAAAAAAATCCGAGAGATCGAAATTTTTGGTGGCTAGTCAAGAAAAACATCTAACTTTAAAGAATAGACAATAGCAGATTGTTAGACATCAGTCACATGCCCCATACATGCATACATTCCTTGCTCACTGCTTTCAGGAAATAAATCATTTAGCATATGTTTTTTTTAATTTTTCAACCAGGCGTGCAGATTCTAATTTATTATTTTAGCCATTTGTATTGAGTTGGCAAGCCCAACATCATTTTATTTTTGGACTGCTTTTAGTATAAAAGTCAAGTTTTTGAACTTGTATATTAGCATAAGAATCAATCCATTATGTAGGTCCATCTACATAATATATAATAGCATTCGTATGCTGGAGCTTTTCCTCATTCGTGTTATCGTGGCAAACGCTTCGTCTCAGCCAAACTTGAAAAAAAAACCAATTGCTGGGAAGACCCAGATGATATACCAAAAAGTCAAAACGATTTTCCACGCTTGAAAACGACTACATTGGCCTGTTATTTTCCGTCAAATTTTTAAGGAAAAATAATTGTGACTGATTTTCGAAATTCGGTCATTTTAACCGGACAATGAGGTTGTCAAGAGAAAATGGTTTATTTCAATGAACTTTCGTTATCCAGGTACATTCAATGCATTAAAAATTGAAAATACCAGGATCCTCATTTAATTCTGGAGGTCTTCAAGTGATTTTCTTTGGTAGAAAGCAGACCCAAAAATAATACCCAAGAAGGACAATATTAGCATTGACAGCAGTTATGAAACATGCTCTCTTAAATGTGAGAGAATAGCAAAAAAAGTGCAACATTTTACCTTAATTTTAAGGTAAAAACTAATTTTATTCGACCACTTTTATTTATAATATAAATAATTTTGTCAACAAGGCTCTTATGAATTGCATTTTTTTAAAACTATTCTCACCTGAAAAAAGCCTTTGAAAGCTAGATTTAAATAAATTGACTTCAATTTGTTCAACTGAAAATGTCAATTACCCTATTGATTTCTTTATTAATGGTCCAGCTTTTTAATTTGATCGTGAGTGTTTTTGAAATATATTAATGGGCTTAAAAAATAGAGTCGGGTCAACCCAGAAAAAATACTTAAGTCTTCCAAAATAACGGAGAATCTGATTTTTTTGCTTAATGTATTTGGAAAACGAGAATGCACTAAAATAAACAATTTTCTCTCTAAAACCTCCATTTACCGTTAACATGGTTGCAGATGGAAAGTCAATCATAATAACTTTTAAGAAAGTATGACGTTAAATAACTGGCAAAAGTAGTTCTTTTTAGAAGCTAGAAAACTTTTTCCTTATAGAAATCATTTATTAATATTTTTAAGTTTTTGTGAACTTCTGACCCAGCAATGTCAGGCTGACTCATATTGTGATGTGTTAGCGAATCCAGTATGACAATAAATATTTATCTTCAAGTCCTTGACCATAATTGTTTTTATTCTTTTCATACAAAAAAAATCGGCTTTTTGTTGCCGAAACATAAATATCTTAGCAATTGTTTTTAGATAAACGAGCCTTTGCAAAGGTTGAAGAAGAGTTATGGAATACAGTTGTTGAAACTTCTGCTTTAAGGTCACTTACTTCAACTCAAATAATCAAAATAATCTAAATGCTTCGTTATATTACGAACATTATCAACGAAAAGGAAAGGTTTTAGTCCCTCGTGGCCACAATTATTAAGGATTATTAAATCTTTCACTGACATATATTCAACAAAAAATCCGAAACGACTTTCATCTGTATTCATTTGGATTAAAATAGCTGAACACAACACCCGTCTTAAAATGCTTCTATCCGAAAATGTCCTGAAATGTCTGATAGAGCTAATGAAGGTAACTGACAAATTTGGCTGCTTACCTTTCCAGTGGACTATTAAACAAAAATGTTTTCAACTGAAACCAAAAAAGCAGCTATATGCATACAAAGCCAAGTTTTACATAAGCGCTATATTTACTTCGCTGATATTCTTGCAAATATTATGGACATGGAAGTATATCAACATCTTCGTAAAACTTCACGGCATGTTTGTCGTCACCCCTGCCATAGGATTTTTATACACTCACAGCGTTTTCTGTTCTAAGGCAGAACTGATCGTTTCCTATTTAAATGGAATGATGTGCTTTGAAATCCACAGAAAGTGTAAATATTTAAATGCAACGAGCAGTAGCGCATTTCAGCACTTTGCTAATACAAATATAAGACAAGGTATAAATAACCACCAATTTAAAAATATTTGTTTCATTTCAAGATAAAAATTGCAATTCTGGTGTCAATCGTGATGGCAGTAAACTCATCCCAGCTGTCTTGTATATCATGAAAGTCTCTTGTGTTGCTGTACCATTGTTTTCGCACGTGGCCTTCTTTCGAAACCCTTGCTTACCTGCAATTTTGGGAGGATATTGGCTTGTTGATACAGAATGTGGAGGAGATCAAAATAATATTCTCTATTACGATACTTGAATAGCCACGAATCTATGGAACATTGAATATGTGCTTCGTTGGACGTACGATATGTGGTTTTTAATAAGAACAAATATTAAACTTTACAAGTATTACCTTCATAACTTTATTTACAGAAAATAGAAGTGGCACAAAAATCAAATTAAGTCAAATAATTAATTAGTGAATTAATTAGTTAATTCATAACAAAGATTCCTACAAGCTTTCCTAAATGGTTGCGTTTCCTAAAGTATAAACAACAAAACTTCTCCTTTGAAATAATGAACATTGACTGTTTAAATATTTTATTTTCGTTATGGTTGAAATGCTTCAGTACTTTATCAGGCAGACATGTGGGCTTAAATAAACCAAGCAAGTGAATAGTTATTTTTATCCAAAAGGTTTAAAATCTTACATTTTAATAGCAACCACGAGTTTTAAGTTGATAGTCTAATTCCCTCCTCTTTCAACGTTTATGTTTAACACAGAATAATGTTTTTTTGGCTTGCGCATCGTAGTCATGAATGTGCAATCGGTCAAAATACCAGTTTTTTATTTATGTGTAGGTTAGGTTTGATATGTTTCCTTATGCATTACCATATCCAACAGAATATCTGCAAGTTGTCATGCGAGAATATGACCATAACAACATTCCGAACGTTGCTTCTAGTTCAACTTTATATTATTCTATATTTTATTTTTAACGACTGGAATCAACTTGATTGCATAACAGTTAAAAAATATTTCAATGAATCTAAATGCACATTCTGAGAACAAAACCACTACCAAGCAGGCTGGAAGATTACACAAATATATATATTTCATTGCGACATGTCATTCGTTCTGGATTATCAAAAATTCTTGACTGGGTCTAGCAAACGTTAGTGCCCCAATGGATTTCAAATACTCTAAATATTATACCAAATTAAATAATTTTTGGCTCCGCAAAAGCAAAATATTTTTGTTCAGATTTTTTTGTCCGTAATTTAATTAGAATGCTTTATTACCATTCCAAAAATGTTAGGTAAAATTTGGCATTTAGAAATCCTTTTAGTAGCGCATTGTGCTTTATCATTGTCTACTCTGCATATTGAAATAAGTGGCACAGTAGTCAAATCAATTTTTCAATATTAAGGTAAAGCATGATTAACACTTCAACAATATCATGCGAATAACGTGTAAACATTTACACGGGGTTTGAGAACGGCAAATATTTCTAATCAAAATACAAACCATCAGTTCCATCCGCAGTCATCAATATTCATTTAGGTAATATACTGCTCTGGAATGCTCATAACAGTTTCTGTGACAGACACAACCTCTTACATGTACACATTGTGTTCCAACAAGAGGCTAACATTTACAGCGTATCAATTTAAATACGCGTTCTCAGAAGGGAAGTAAGCGTAATAACCAAAAAATAAGGTTAAATATTAGCACGAGCAAATGTTGGAATTTATAAGACGTAAAACATTTACGACATAAATGTACGAATAAAACGATAGTGTGAACTATTGGTACACCAACAGAATACATAACATGTTTGTAACCGTTTGAACTTTTTTGGTTAGTTTTTTAGCAGGTAAACGATCGACGATGACAGTGTCTTAAATGTTTTGTACGATCCGGACATATTCTCAAAACTTTCCGACTTGTCGTTTTTAGTTATTTATTTTGAATACAGCTTATAACACACGGCTTAATATGCTAATAGCAGAAAATCTACTTGAAGCTCTGAAAGAGCAAATGAAAGTGATTGACATTTTCGGCAGTTTACTTTTCCAGTGGAACCCAAAACTTAATTGCTTCCAACTAAAATCCAAACAGAAGCAGTATATATACAAAGGTAGGTTGTTCGTAAGCTCTATATATACGTTGTTTGTTTTTTTTGCAAATCCTTTGGACGTGGACACACATCAACATATTTGTAAAACTTCACAGCATGTTCATGCTCTGCGCTTTGCTAGTACACATTTACACTCATGCTGTTTTTTCTTCAAAAGCGGAATTGATTGTATCCTATTTAAACGGAACTCTCCTGTTTGAAAAGCGCAGAAAAGGTAGACTTCCTATAGAATTCTGTAGTAAAGCTTACAAAAGAAAACTTGCTAATTCTGCTTTTATTTTTTCAGATCAAAATTGGAATATAAACAATGGCAGTAGCAAAATCACCAAGGTTATCATTCAAATGATGGCAATTTCTTGTGTGACCTTGCCTTTAATCTACCATGCCGAACTGATTCGAAGCCCGTGCTTGCCTTCCCATGTTGGAGGCTTCTGGTTTGTTGAAACTCAATGTAGAGGACAAATCGGAACATATTTGAAGGCAAGCTGGTCAATGGATGAAATCTTAAGAAAATGTTTAGTTTGTTTTGCAAGCTACATTAATTGGAGTTTCCTATTGAGTGGAAGCTATTTCCATACGACGATGGTCCTGCTGCTCAAAAGCTATTGTTTAAAAAGCTATATTTTACTGGCAGCCAATATGTTTAAAAGACGAACAAACTGGCACACCTGCTTGGCTTATAGAGAAGTCGAGGTGATCTCCACTGTTTATCGGCAACTCTATTCGTATATGACTGCTAGTGTTCTTGTTGCTGTCATGATTCTGCACACTATAAGTTTATATGCTTGTTTCAATTTCGGAATTAACTTACCTCTCTCAATGCTTGTCCTCTTTTCTGTATGCTCAGTCAATGGTGTCGTTGTTCTTGTGTATATGTATACTAGTTTGGCGAATGTATTCACAACATCGAAACACGGTTTGGAAGTACAACTAAAGACGGGAAAACGCAACAGTCTGTGGTTCCGACGTTACCTGAAATCCTGTAAGATTTTAAAGGTGTACATTGGCAGTACAAATTTTGTGGAGCCGTTAACTCCTTTGACTGTCGAACAGTTTTGTATGGGTCAAACTATTAGTTTGATGCTTTTAGATAACTAGTGGATTTTAAACATCAAATAGCACATCATGTTTTTAGAGATTCGAAGTATTGCTTGCCTTCTACGATATACACTTACACAACTAGTAAATACGAAAAAATGTAAAGAGAAAAGATTGGTGAGTTTTTATTACATACCAATAAAAATCTCGCCAACAAAAAATAATTTAACTTATACTTGGCATTAATTTAATCCTGAAGTTATTTTCATTGTAATATTAACTGTGAATTGTAGTCTAAATCAGATATATATATCAATCACTAACATAATTAAAATTATAAAAATTGAACCATTTTTTTGTCTAGAATATTTGCGTTTCTCGCATTTCAAAGTAATACAATAGAAATCATTCATAATATCCGAATAAATTAGAGACAATACTACTACAGCAATTTACTACTCGATTATTTTAATATTTCACTGAATGCTTTCCGAATATACTATCAAAAATACATTATGCTAATTCAAAAATTAATCCAAACGTCCGAGATGACTTTAGTCGATATTCATTTTGATTAAAAACGCTGAACACTACAAACGTCTTACAATGCTTTTATCCGAAAACCACCTTGAACGTCACAACTAATGAACATTACTGATAGACTTGGCTGTTTACCTTTCCAGTGGAATATTCAATAAAAGCCAGATTTCACACAAGTGCCATATTAACTTTACCGATATTGTTGCAAATAATGTGGACATGGAAGCACATCAACATCTTGGTAAATTTTCACAGCGCTTTTGTGATCAGCTATGCCGTAGGATTTTATACACTCTCAGCATTCTCTGTTCAAATGCAGAACCGAACTTATCTTATGTATAATGATGTGCTTTAAAATCTTCAGAAAATGAAAATGTTTGAATATATATAAAAGGTATGCATAACGACTAATTAAAAAATATGTTTCAATTTAAGGTAAAAACTGCAATTTAGGTGTCAATTGTGATGGTAGTGAACTCATCAGAGATGTCTTGAATATCATAAAAGTCTATTGTGTAGCTGTGCCCTTGTTTTTGCACGTCATGGCTGGTCATGGATTTCGTGCAAGTCTTTCGATAAAAGGTATAACAAATTTGTATTCATGTCAAATGTATGGGGAATTTGAGGGGATTTCCAACAAATATCGTGAACTGTATTTATGTTAGATGACTGCTGGTGTATGTGCCACTGCAACTATTGTGCAAATTGTAAGTTTAGCAGCTGACTTTACGTTTGTATTTGAGCTAACCAAGTCAATGTTTATCAGATTTTTGTTGGGAGCAGTAAATACTGGCATCAAAAAATGTTTGCAACAACTAAACACTGGAACAGGAAACGCGTAATATAGATACCCATCGTCTCGGCGTTATCTCAAGTCCTGTATTATTGTAATGGTTTATGTTGACAATGTTAATTTTGTCGAGCCGTTTGCTTGAGTCGAGTCTGATATTCAGCATACTGTTAATTTAATAGTTTTAAAATAAATTTGATTTCAGAGAGTTTTGAAAATTAAAAGGCATTTAGCAATCTTCAAATAAGGTTCAATAGTGTATTAAACTGCATACATTTAAATTAATATGGTAAGTTTGACATGTTAAATAACGATATGGCATATAAAATTGAATCTCTGTAGCCTTAATTTAAGTGAAGGGTTTCCTAGTTAATCCTGACCCAAGGCGAAACATAATGTCACAGAAAATCTTTCGACCAGGATCCGTAATGGTTACAAATTGAATATTTGATGGTTTTTATAGTTAAAGCGTATGTTTCCGGAATGACATTTGACCAACGCCACTTTGCCAAATTGAAGTTTAGGCGGTGATATTTCGCCAAATCCAGTTTTAATCGACAACGCACTGTGAAAAGACGTAATTATTGGTAATGACATGATTTACCAGGTAGGATGAGTAGTGTAAAATAATGGGATATATCATCCTGGGAAATAAAGCTTTGGTGGGAAGTGCTTAATCTGAGAAATATGTGCATTGCATGGTTTATTTTTATAAAGTTCGCAATCCCTACACAGGTAAAAAAGTTAATTGTTTTCTTTTTATTTGTTAAATTGCTAATTCAAAAGTAATTAAAAACCAAAGAGATTTCTTTATGTTGTATGTACTGAAAACACAACTAGTTTCTAATTTTCCTTTGTATTTCCAAAATATTTCAGTTTTCCTCAATTTTTCATTATTTTCCACATGTGAAGCATTTCGCTCATTTCAAGTGGAAAATAGGGAACGCAGAAGGTACACATACATATAGTCGCTCTGACAGCAATATCTAATTAGTATAACAAAATATCCCTGCCGATACTTTAACTAAAGTGTTTATGATTGGTTTATATTTTTCGTTTCAAATTTGCAATTCCTACCAATTTTGAAAATATTCGAGGAAAGGTCGTACGCAACTTAAACTTACGCTGTTGACAAAGTGCCAAAATGGGTTAGTATAATATAGTGGAAATGCTTACAGTCGACCGTTGCTACAGTCGAATTTTTTTAGTCGAACCGGTAAATTAGTTGACCGAAAATTCAGTCGAAATTTATTAGTCGGCTCAGCCCCAGTAGAACTTTTTTTTTCGAATGAAGATTTAATGTGTCAACGTAATCAACAGATATTATTTATAAAACTGCATTCATTTATTCAAAGTCTTTTGCTGAATTCATTCGATGCAAGTAGGATTGTACTACTAACTTCAATGGCTATTTAACTGAAGAATGGTTTGGGGCTGATACTCTGTCTGTTTTAAATAACATTTTTAAAGTAACTTTGGCTAATTTTGGCAGTATTAAAAATAACTTAGCTTATGTATGGAAGTTGAAATGTTATCAATAAATCTGGGTAACGATTGAATGCTTTTATTTAGCCCCAAATATAAGTACAGAGCATTTACAACTAAACTTATAAACAGATTGAATTTCCTGATGATATCAAAGTCAAAAACATGAGAAGCAAGAAGATATTTTGTTTAAATAGGCGTTGTTGTTATTGGAAGTAACAATGGTATACGCTTGATATTATCAAGTTAGTAATTATAGCGATTTATAGAACGCGTTCGAGACAGTAGGTGTTATCACCCCACTCATACATCATAGAGTAACGCTCGGTACACCAATCATCATTTCAAACATCTACTCGTGAGATGCATGCTTTGGACTTCTCCAGCTCAACACACATCTCTACCTCTCCAGAATTGGATTACCTACTGGACAGGATGGGAGCTGAAAAATCTCAGCTCTCAACTCTTTTCCTCCTCCTTTTCTCAACCCTAAATTTATTACCGATTACAAGGCTTTTTCAGTCTTTCTTGTAATCGTAATCGGCTTTAAATATTATTAATTATTATATGTTCTCATAAAAGTTTCGATCGATAGTTTAAAGAATAAATAAACAATTGTACTATAAATGTCAATTCCTGTGTCTTCGCATATTAATTGGCATAACCGACCCAGGTCAGACAAGGGCGTTACCTAAAGGAATTCACCCACCTGTCACAGTGTTGGACAACGAAAAGATAGTTAGTGAATTTGTACATACTGAGACTTGTAATACGGAACTGTTATTGTTAAGCTGGCCAAGAATACGTACGTATTATTTAAAACCCAAAGCTGGGGAGATCTAGATGATACACTTAAAAGTCATAACATAACATAACATACAAGCCATGTACATTGTTGGACGTCGTTTTTGACAAGAACAAATAATAACTTTACAAATATTAACGTAATAACCGTTCTGTTCACAAAAAAATAGTTAGCAAAGCACAAGAAGCAAATTAAGGATCACATAAAACAAATAAGGAAAAAAGTACACTTGTTTCTATAAAAAACCAAAAATATTCAAGCAACTAATACCACAAGTGAGTAGAATACAACAGTGATATTGCCTCTAGCAGACAGCTTTCTTCGTCTTTGTTCTTAAAAGATTCTTCTCTATGTTCTCTATTGTAATTTTTTATTTGCTCCAAAAAGGATCTTTTGCTTTCGTATGATTTAAATATTTTTCGCATAAGATAAATAGTGTTGTATATTGCGTTGAATTGGATTCTAATTTGGTTACCGAAAATAATTCACTAATTTAGTAACAAAATTTTACCTTAGCAACAATAGTTAATTCGTAATAAAGATTCATACAAGCTTTCCTAAAGTGTTGAGTTCGAACATGTAAGCAACATGTTCAAAAGTTATGTACCAGAAAAGATCTGTTCGAAATGTTAAAAAAACTGGTGGCATGTAATGGTTTATCGGATGATATTTCAAAGCATAAACAACATAACTCCACCAGGGAAATATTGAACATTGATTTGCAAATATTTTATTGCCGTTTTGACAGAAATGCTTCAGTACTTTATCAGGCAGAACTGTGAGCCTAAATAAACCTTTTAATATTTTAGTGGACCAAGCAAATGAATATTTTTTGTCCAAGAGTTCAATCTCTTTATTTGAGCCGTGTATCGTAGTCACGAATGTGCAATCGGTCAACAAACCAGCTAGTTTATTTTTGTGTGGATTAGGCTTGATATATCTCTTTATACATCACATAATCCAACACAATTTATCTGCGAATTGACATGCGAAAGAATGAGAGTATCATCGTTCGAAAGTTGTTGCACGATAAACGGTCAACTTGATCTTTTAAAAACATTGCTTCGTAATCTACACTTACCCAATCAATGGGCAAGTTGTGAAACTTTTAGGAACCAAGTGAGGCGAAAGGCCATTCGGAAATTTCGTCGGGAGAAGGGGCAGCCGGAAATCGGCAGAAGGGGCGGTCGGGAGTCGGGGGAAGGGGTTTCACCGAAAAAGTGCATCAACAAATCGGTATTAAAATTGCAGCCCCGTTGTTTGCAGCAGCGTCTTGATTTAACCACGTTCAAAATTTTGCACACATCATGTAAACTAAACATAATAACTCGGATGAATAAAATATAATAATCGAAAGTTTGAATATGTTTTGCCTTCCATATTAAATTTGTTTTTAGAGCTGAAATAAACTTAATCACATAGATGGATTTTATGCCATCAATTTTATGCCATCCCAGTACTAGAAAAAACGACCAATTCTTTTGTGGCATGGTATATTGGGGAAACATCGAAACCTTTTAAAATGAGACTCAGCCAACACAAAAAAGATGTAAGCAATCAAAAACGAACATCAGCTTTAGTCAATCATCTCTTGAATAATAAGGACCACTATATTAATTTCGAGTCAGCAACTCTACTTGAAAATGAACCCAGATATTTTCATAGAAAATTTAAAGAACATTTGTATATTGTCAAAAATGTAACTATCAACCAAAACCGAGGTTTCAACATATCATCAATCTGGGATGGATCACTCCCTTCAATGATGGAACCACTTACTCCTCCCACTAACAGTATCCATTGACACCATATGGACTCAATACTTTTTTATTATAATTTACCGAATGTGATATCAACTTTTTAATGTGTATCGATTTTGAACATCGAAACTATTCACTTCAATTTTTGTTTCAATCCTGACCAACTAGACCAGGTCATGTATGTATGTAATATACACTTATCAATGTATGTACATTTTTCTACTCATTATACATATATTTTTATTGTAATTTCTTGTTTTAAAATTTTCCAATAGTCTCCTGAAGATGAATATAGATAATATTCGAAAGCTCGAGAAATAAATTATTATGATTTCCAATATGTCATCCATGAAATCCGCTTCAACTAATTTTCCTGAATCACATAGATGTTTAAAGAACATTTAAATTAATCTAAACGAAAATCTCTGTAAGCTTTCTGGAGTATCAAAAATTATTGAACATAAGTACCACAAAGGATTACGACAACTGTAAATATTGCACAAAATTAATTAATGTTTGGCTCCACAAAAGCTAAATATTTTCACATTTTTTGTCTGACTTTTATTTAAGTTGCTTTATTACCATTCCAAAATAGTTGCGTAAAATTTGGCATTTAGGAATCCTTTTAATGGCGCTTTGCTCTTTATTACTGTGTACTGTATGGCATATTGAAATATGTGGCACAATGAAGAAATCAATTTTTTAGTATTAAGGAAAAACATGGCCAAAAGTTTAACGATATTAAGCAAGTAGCGTGTAATTATTTGCACGGGTTTCGGAACGACCAGTATTTCTAATCAAAATATATAGCCATAAGTCAAATCCGCTGTCATCAATATTCATTTATGTGATATTACTGGTCTGGAATGCTCGTAACCATTTCTGGGCCAGACACGACCTCTTAAATATACACATTATATTCCAACAAAATGCTAACATTTACAGCGTAGCAATTTAAACACATGTTCTCAAAAGTAAAGTAAGCGTAATAACCAAAAATAAGGTTAACTATTAGTACTAGCAAATGTTGGAATTTAAAAGACGTATAACATTTACGACATTAAATGCACGAATAAAATGATAGTTTGAACTATTATACGCCGACAGAATGTATGACATATTTGTAACCGTTTGAACTTTTCAGTGAAGTAGAATAACAGATAAACGATCGACAATGACAGTGTTTTAAATTTGTTTGTGCGAGCCGGACATATTCTGAAAACCTTCCGAATTGTCGTTTCGAGTAATTTATTTTTGAATACGGATCATAATACACGGCTCAATATGTTAATAGCAGAAAATCTTCTTGACGCTCTAAAAGAGCATATGAAAGTGGCTGACATTTTTGGCAGTTTACTTTTCCAGTGGAACCCAAAACTTAATTGCTTCAAACTTAAATCCAAACAGAAGCAGTATCTACACAAAAGTAGGCTATTCGTAAGCTCTTTGTATACGTTTTCTTTTTTCTTGCAAATCCTTTGGACTTGGAAAAAAATCAACATATTTGTGAAACTACACAGCTTGTTTTATCTCTGCGCTTTGCTCGTGTTCAGTTACACTCATTGTGTATTTTCTTCAAAAGCGGAATTGATTGTATCCTATTTAAATGGAACTCTCATGTTCGAAAGTCGCAGAAAAGGTAGATTTCCTAAAATAATTCTGTAGTAAAGCTAACTAACTAAAACTTCCTAATTCTATTTTCTTTTCAAGATCAAAATTGGAATCGACAAGCTAACAATGGCAATAGCAAAATCACCAAGGTTATCATGCAAATGATGGCAATTTCTTGTGTTACCTTGCCTTTAATCTACCATGCCGAACT
>JAQFZH010003700.1:0-13344 GCA_034695485.1 Entomobrya nivalis | reverse complement strand
ACTTTAAACGGAAGCGTGTATAATTTGTCTGACAAACTTCAAACTGATATGTTTATACAACCGGCAAATCAGGTTTCTTGGTCAGAAATTTATAGTTTGTACCAAGTCCTACGGCAGCTTTGCAAAATTGTGAGCCACGCGTTTGGTTTACTGATAACGATGTATTTGGCGGTCTACATGTTTTACCAATCAACTAGTATAGATCAAATTATAGTAGAGCAAGATGTTGCATCAAAAATTCAAGCAATTTTCTTTCTAGTTAATTTCCAGCAGTATTTTACTGTTGTCTGCTGATGTATGTGAAAAGGTAATCTACAAAGATTTTCTTGTAAATATATTAATACCAAAGGCACATTTCTCCAAAATCTTTTCTCACAGGTAGATAAACTTAAGGATTGGTTAACGAACGATCAAAATCGACGTGGCATTCCAGTAGATCAACTAAATGTTATTCTTGATGAACTGTCTTCTCGTAGACTTGAAGTGCGAGGAAGTAACATATTTACGATAACATTTTCTTTGTTATGGAACGTACGTTAAGTTTATTTTAAACTCACCTTAACCAAAAAATAAGTACACATTGAAATGTCTTTATACATGCTGTATAGAAATATTTCTACATAGGTTATTACAACGGTGATCACATATTTTATCATATGTGTTCGAGCAAAACATCAGAAGCTAAACTTTCAAATGGATGAGATAAAAACCGCAGGAGACTAATTTTCAGCACATTTGAGAATACGTTCAAATGCTTCATTGTTTAGACAAAAAAGTGTCCCAGTTGCAGATATTTTCAGCATATAGAGATGGGATTTAAGAAATAAGTTAAAAGTTGACGAATGTTGTCTTGATAAATTCAAATCTATTTTAACTCATAATTATTTACAAAATTTGCAAACTATTCCAACTGTGTTAAGGGTCATGTTCAATCGGTAGTTGAGAAGCTGTCAGGAGAAGCCCTGAACAAAACAAGAAATATATCAGAAAATACATACTGCTTCACAATAATTTTGATCGCTTGTGCTTGCGGGTAAACCGATAATGACTTGACTTTAACTGAAGATCAATCCAAAATATTCAACGAATTTTCATGAAATAAAAAGTGGATTCCTCATGCCAACACGTGTAATCAAAGGAAGATTTTTCACCTAAATTGATTTTAATTACATCACAATTTGTTTTTAAAGCATGAAAAATGTGAACTAACGTGGACGGGATAGGATATATATGGAGATTTTTGTGTTGATCCTCGTGTCCCGCAGATTTAAATAGCAATGAACTGCCCCGTGAATATAAAGATTACTTAGTAGATGATTTAGATCTAAGATGAGCGTGTAATAAAATAGAAACCCTTAATTCATGTAGTATTCTAGTGGCAATAATTGGATATAAGTTTGATTCTAATTTCCAATTTCTTCGAACTAATGGACATACAATTGATTGGATAACAAACTAAACTCATTGAGGTGAACTAGCAAGTAAGTATTTTTCAAGTCGTTAAGTCATAAAAATGTAGCCGCTGTATTTATGTTTGGTGAATTTATATTTCATTAAGTTCAGTAGTAGTACTTAATAGTAGTAATTTATCGACACATATAGAAAGTTAAGATTGGATAGGAAAGTTTACTCTAATATATTGATTTGTAATTCGTTCAACTGGTGAATTTTCTCCACTAATTTACATTACTATTAGTAAAATGAGTAAGGTGACATATTAAATTATTAATGTAATCTACAACTAATTTCACTTTATGTTCCCTTCGGACTGGTATTGATGCTCATTTGTGGAACTTGAATTTTTATTGATAAAAACTTGTTACAAGAAGATATTTTCAGTTCTAACTATAATTCTATGCTCCGTTTTATCATTCAAAAACAGCCGTCGCCCAGACAAAATATATAGATCATATTACACAAGATACAAATAAATATAATTGTACGCACCTAATGAATTGAATTTAGCTTCTGTAAACAAGAATATACCCACTCAACTAACCATTTGTACGATACTGTAAATAATAATATCCAAATGAGCAACACGGCGATTTATTTTTTGTTTGTCAACAATAAATAAATCAAATTGTGACACATAATTCGCAGAAACGTCATGAAATTAGTATCTCAATGAACCGACCACAACTTCTAATATGATTTTTCTGCTAACCTGGAATCAAAATCATTAAAATTCGAGTAAATGTTCCATAAAAATTCGAAATTCGAATCAAGTGACAGGCATAAAAGTTAAGAACAGTGATTCTCGGTTATTCTCCGTTTTGATGTGCATTGAAAAGATAAAAACTCGAAGCTAATGAAATAAATATTTAATTTTACCAGCCAGGTTACGAGTTGGAAACAGGTCATCGTTTTATAAGCTATTTAAGTGTTTTACTTTTATTGCTAGGTTTGTGAAATATTGAACTGGTTTTATGTACGATCAAGATAACTGAAACTTAAGTTATAAATTACCAAAAAGTAGGTAATAGTTTTAACATGTTGTCTTTGTGTATGTCTGTAAACACGATATCTCGAGAAATTTCACCATAGATTCAAACCAACCTTGGTGCACAGACAGCTTAAAGCAAGACCTTCTCAGGGATTGAGTTTCAGACCTATGGGTTAAACTTGACCCGAGATATGGGGGTCATAATGCCATATGCATTTTAAATGGTAAATGTTCTTACTGTCGATTCTGATGCAGGATCAACAGCTGATCACAGCGGAATGCATTTTAGACCCCCAAACAACTCTGTGGCCTGATATATGGGAGTCCCCAAGTCCTGCAGCTTAAATCGCTGTTTTTGACATATGCATATGCATACATCATATACATACGAATGATGTACCCAGTACATATACATCAACTTCATCAAATTATTCGCACTTTTCGGTAGTTACATTTCAGAATTTATATTCTTCTAGTTTACCCTAGCCAGATGTATTGGTATGTCTGCAAAAAACCCTTATTTATAATTTATAATATAAAAACCAAACTCGACCTGGCTTCTATAAAATATTGAAATTTGACGGCTACTTAAGTTGGTAATTGAGTATTTGCCAGTTTGTCGGTCGGTTTTATAATTAAAATCGGTCATCGTCTTAAAAAAACTATTTAAATGTTTTATTTATATTGCTAGACCGCATGCGAAAATATGAGCAGGTTTTATGTACGATCAAGATAACTGAAATCAATTTTTTATCCTCAAAGCTTTTAAGCCTAATATATTGGTATGCTTGCAAAAAATCACCATAATCATTGCGTAGATGAAAGCGAAGCTCAGCTTGAAGTGATTTTAGTATGTTTTTCTGTCTGTCCGCATGTCTGTTCGTCGATATGATAACTCAAGAAAACGTTTACCGATTTCACTCAAATTTGGTATGCAAGTTACTATACATAGTCGAAGGCAAGAATCCTAATAAATTTAAGTCCCTTAGATCAAACTCAAAGGCCAAAGGTCAAGGTTGAATTTTTTTCCACGTGTTCATACTGTAAATTTGAATAGCACAATCGAAAACTCTCCTTGAGTAGATCAAGAAACATAAGTCCCTTTAGGTCAAGGAGGACCTCTGAGGGCCATACTAGTGGGTCCAAGTTAGCGTCTTCAAACCTATGTCATGTGACATATCATTCAAAAGCGCTTTTCAATGGCTACAACAATGACCATCACTAGCGTCGTTATAAGTGGCAGTGTTTCAGCTGCGTCGTAATGAACGCTATTGGAGCGGGATTAATTTTATTAGCGCTTAGGTGGTTTTAAAACCAAAGCGTTTAAGTATATTATATACACCACTTTGATCTTATTACTGCACTTAATCAAGCTTAGAGATAAAAAACACATTAGAGCCGAACGCATTAAATATCTTACGGCAAAAATATTTCATTTGACTTATGAAAATATAATTGAGGTAAGTTTTAGTTAATTTTCGCGTTCATTTGAGTTAAGGAAAACATATTTGACATATATTTTCTTAGCTTCAGACAGACAGATATTTTTCATTCAGTTGGCTGAGTATATTCATCAAGAAATTTCGTGAGCCACATTGCATGATTTTGATACATTACCAAAATAATTGCTCAAATATTGAATTGTATAAAACTACTAATTTTTTTAAACTTTCTTTATAGTTTAGCAATTTGAATTAACGTTTTATTTTTTTTCGTACGCTGGGTTTGAAAGTTAAAACAATTAAACTTTTTTAACGCAAGTTGTTATAACTGCCAGGCCGACTCATCCAGCCCTAATATCCGTAAAATTAGTAAATCAGAAAAGACAAACCTTAACTGAACAGCTATACTCAGTTTAACATTGAGAACTCCCGCTAAAATTAGCTAACAAACCATTTCAAAACTAGGATTTTGAATACTTAGTATTCCGCAAATATGTCTTTTACAGACTCGACATTTAAGGTTCACGCCAAAATCCAAAAATTCGTACCCCTGCCGTACCACATGAACAACGAATTAAAAATTCTCTGCGATCATCCCAAACACAACAACAAATACTACAAACGATTTCACCGAACCATGCATACTTTTACTGGGATTCTTTTACCGTACTTCATTTGCCGATTGATATACCTACATAACCAATGGAATTTCTTTAAAGAGAAACCATTTTAAGAAGTTGCTTTCAACGGCATATTTGCATGTTGATTTGCCATTTTCAACTCAATAAATCGGTTGATTCGTACCAAGAATCAGTTTTTTCAATGTGTAGTGACCGAATGCTGTAAAGTAGCACAATCGTCCATGAATTCAAGACAAAAGAAACCTAAAGTGTCACGGTACACTATCAGCCAAATCATAGTATGGGCCCTGACTAGTCTAATTCCCATATGGGCATCTTGTGTGCTAATAATTCCATTTAAGGTATCCTGGTGCCCCTTGCAGGTTTGTTTTGGAACAAGTATATTTGTTAAATTGTTGGCATCCATAATGTACAGTTTGGTAGTAGCGAATAATACATCAGTTGTCATATCTATTGTTATAATTAGTTTGTCTAATTTAGAAAACATAACTCAATTTAGCAGTAAAACTTGTTTCATTCGCTTTTTCTTTGCTGAAAGTTTCTCAAAGTTCCTTCAGAATCGGTTGAAAACTACGCAGTATATTTTAATTTTTGTTAATGAAGTATTTACAGAGTTTCTTACGGAACTTGTATTTTTCGGAATATTCCTATGCTCATTTGGTACTTATGGAACACTGGCTCTGTATGGAAAGGTTCAAATAATGTTGTACACACTTTGTATTTGTGTGGCCATGTTTGGATTTGGTGTTGCCATAACATTGACACTATATGCAAGCAGAGTCAAAGGCAATTGTCATTGGATGCATGAACAACTTGCGTATAATGCTAAAACAATTTTAGCCAAAAGAGTTGTTCGAAGTTGTCCAGAAGTGGTTGGTGCTAAGCTGGGGCCGTATGGCGTTGTAAATTCAAAGTTGGGCATTCTCATTTGTGATGATATTCTTAGAAATGCAACTAATATGCTGTTAGCGTTAAATTACACCTAGCTAGTGTATTAAAATAAGTAGAAAGATAAGACTTGTGCTACACATTATATGTGGATAATCACACTAAGCATTTGGTAATTTTTTTGGTTAGAACACATTTTAAGAATCATAAATTCGTATGTATTGATATTTATGCACGACACAATCATTTCACCAGTAACTAAGATTAAAGATCTTAGCATTTAAAAAGCACACAAAGGTGTACACGTTTACAAATATTTACTTGAACTTGCTAATTTTAAACATTTTCATGCATATTAAAGGATGCACATAGATTTATATACCTTAAGGTTTGAATGTGGTCTGTTATTTTACATGCGACCAACTAAAAATAAAGTTTTTTTCAGAGGTTAAGGAATGTATTTCTACCTTTTCAAGCTTATCGGCTTACATGTACAACCTAAATTTTATCATTGTTGCAGAATTTATTTAAAAATTCCATGGCATGTTTTTATTTATTTCGGCTGTGAAATAAATTATATAGAAATAAAAATTATGGCAAACATTTGTTTTAGCCAACTATAAGATTTTTTATTTCGTTTGCAAATAGTGTGATACAGCCTAGAAAAAATATTCAAAAATTTCATTCAGCGTTTTGTTAACAAACAACCATTTGTTCTGCTCTGGTTGACATCTGGTAGAAAAATACTGAGCCTGAGTTTATTTTTAAATCTATTAAATATATACGGTTAAACGATTTTGCACGTATGTATACTGACTATAGCTAGTTGAAAAAGCTTTAAACTGTAAGGTACCAACTAACGATAGATGTATCTTAATTTAGCATAATAAAAATCCATAAATTACATGATTTCATTTAAAGCATTCACAAAATAAGGTTTGGCCGTACCCGGTTATTCACTCAAGTATTTACACTCTTTATTCGGTAGTCAGTTTACAACAGTAGTACTAAATTAACTAAGGATTTCGTCGTAAATTCTAAAATTTTGACGCACGTATTTTGCTCGTAATAATTTACGCTTCCAAAGTAAAATCTAACATCTCTAGTTGCTTTGACATCGCGTCTAAATTCGCGTAAGGATTTCGTAGAGTGAACATCGGCTAGCATGTTCGTCCAACCATCTATTATTCTTTTACTTACTGCGTTTACTTCGCCCGGAACAGAATATCCAAATCCCAAAAGTACATAACTGCTTACTAATCCGTAAACTGCAAACAAAAGTGTGTCCATATTTGCAGAACATCGTAGTCTTTTATTGAAAACTACTGTTCCATACATAACGCAGAATATGATTTCAATAATTTTAAATGGTAGAGCAATGCTGCTTCGAAAGCAATTGTTCACCATCTGTGTATGAATTTTAATATGTCTATATTCCACAATTTTAACTTTCAAATCAGGATATGTTTTGAATGATCCACTATTGGTTGATTGACTCTTGATCATCCTCTGTATCAAAAGCATTGTTGCGAGATAACTTGCAAACATCATTTCCAATATTATAAATACTGCAAACTGACAAAAATACTCGAAGTTCCAAACATCAAGGACCTGGAACATGATCAAAATCATTCTGCAAAATACGGACAATTCGTCCACGTTGTTGTCAAAGTATGAAGTTACCGGATCGACATTTGAAAAAAATGCAGCTGTGGCGTAAAAAATTGGGGTACAGTTAGCAGCTAACATGCTAAATAAAACCAGAACTTTCACTTCTTGAGATGACCTTACACACTCAACCTTAAATAAACTGTTTACTGTAGTAGTTAGCTCGTCGCTTTTGAAAAATGGGAACATGTACACGAAAGCCCCTACAGAGAAATTAAGTAACCAAACGGTTATTATAATCATTTGATTTCCATTGGCTGTCATACCACGTAACAAAAAGCTCTTTAGAAAAAAATACACTTTTCGCTAAATTAACCAAAATATGTACCAACAAGACCCATTTCTGGGGCGATCTAAAATTAGCCTTTTTATCCATATAAATAGTATCATTCTTACTATCCTTCATTTGAAACGGAAACGAGTGAAAGCTTATTTTGTCACAAATTCTAAACTCTAACGAATACAAAAAATTAAGTGTTGGTATTTTCCAGTTAACTTTACTCGTGACCATTTTGGCTAATATCTTAGAAACCAAGGAACATTTATCAACAAAGCTTTGAAAAGTTTCGAATTTTTGAACACATAAACGATTGAGTTATTTTTCAATTAGATAGTACTGGAATATAAAACACATAAAACTAATAACTAATGTAAATCTTCTTTTGACACGTTATAAAGTGTCAAGAATTTAATTCAATGAGAAGCGAAAAACAGAAATATTTGAACATCGCTGATCCGGCAATTCTTCAAAAAAATAGAACAACAAACCAAGAAAATGTGTTCAATGGCAAATTTATATAAACATTGGCTTTGATTTAGCTATTTAGCTAAATAGCTATTAGCTATTTAGCATTGGCTGCAAACCTGGCTAATACCAGTTCTTGAAATTAATTAAAGATCATTCAATATCCTAAACACAATCGATTGAACTATACCCGTAAAATGTGTTAAAATTTCTTATATAAATATTTTGTTCAGAAACTCAAATTCTGATTTACCTTTAAAATTTCCCAAATACCAAACCAAAGTTGTTCACAAATGTAAGCCAACAATATCCGACTGATTGCTTAGTTACTATATAAAGTTTAAATGATAGGACGCATTTGTTTGTCAAAATAATTCCATTATCGATATAAAATATTAAGACATACTTTCAGCTGAGATCTATAGATAACTTCAATACTTGGGCTTCATTAGAGACTATGAATATGCATTTTCATCATTTAATTTCACCATAGTGTGGCATATGGAGTTTTACATAAAAAAATATGGCGAATTTTTTGCTGCTGCTATTTTCCCTTCGATTTAGTAGTATTTATGACGACCATATATATTTTTTGTAACTCGAAAACTAGTGAAGCAAAAATTTCTTCCAATAACACTAAATATTGACTAGAACTATGAAATGCTTTTAAGAGGCGACCGAAGTTAAATGAAATATTTATATGACATAACATTATACCATATAATTTGAGCAAAAAATACTGTGGATATTCGTTGGCTCAGTTTATAATTATGAGAGCATAACAATCTGAATATTTCAAATCAAATTTTGGCCTAAAAAGCATTACAGTTTTGGCATTCTAACATTGTTTAGGCGGTGTTTGGCTTAAGTCATCCAAGTCAAGTCTTTTCGTTGCCATTTAAACAAGTCAAATCCCCCCATCATTAGAGTTGTCTTGTTAGTCAAAAAATTACCATTACGGATATAGTATATTAATGCATACTGTTAACTGATATCTATTGATAGCGTCAAGACTTGTGCCTCATAAGTTACATTTAATAGACATTGTGTCTCATTTAATATGACCATAATGGGATTTAAGTTATTTGGCATCAAAAGTAAGTCGCAGATCTTCCTTTATTTTAAATTAATTTTTCAGCTGCTCCCATTTTAGAGCTCTAAAGCTTTAACTTAGGTTTACTAGTACTTAGGACGACTGTATAACAAAACCATAAAAATAATACCAAAGCTAACAAAACATTTTGCCATTGCTGCGTAATAAATATATATATGTATGAAACATTTTGCTGGTGGCTTCTACAAGTAATTTGGTGGTTCATTTTTAGCATTTCAACAAAAACAACACTTTTTATCCCGGGAACTAGTGGCGCAAAAGGTTTTTCCAATAACACTAAATATTGACTGGAACTATGAAATGTTTTTAAGTGGCGACTGAAGGTAAATGAAATATGCATATGGCATAACATATTTAGCATATCATTTTCGCGAAAAATACTGTGCATATTCGTTGGCTCAGTTTGTATGTAAGCGAGCCCGACAATATGAATATTTTAAGCCTTTATTGCTTCGGAGTTTTGTCATGCAGACTTTGTTTTGGCGTTGTTTGGATTTTTATAATTTTTCACGCGAAATTAAGTGAGTTAAAACATATCGACAAGCAAAGTTTAAACTATATCTTTCTCAGAAACGATTTTGTTCATGTGAAACTAGTTAACGATTATTCAAGTTTGCAAACACATACGATTGGGAAACGCCTCAATTTTGTTACTTTTACTTTGAGTTTCCGAAATGGCCTTGCGAACTTTTGTTTCAAACCGTTAGATTCTTATGTATAAGATGACAAATTTTGAACAATATATCTTCCCAAATGCAAACCTACTACTAAATTTTGGTTAATTGTTTAGCTAACATAAAATTATAACAATAGGATTGATTTTTTTGACAAAATAATTCCATTACGGGTATAGAATATTAATGCCTACTTTTAACTGATATCATTTCATATCGAAATACTTTATTAATTCTGATTATGTGAGTAAAGCTTGTGGACACTAAAAATCCGCTTAGTATTTAGCTCTTAACATTTTCAACTGCCTTCTTTTGGCAGTTTGAACCAAGCTTTTAGTTTCGATATATATAATATCACTTAGTTTGGTTGTTCAACAAAAATAGATAAAATGAATACTATATCTCTGCAAGTGTTGTTTAAACTATCTAGGTTTTCATAATGCTAATAAAAAACCTTTTCGACTTGCTAAACATATAAGTTATAAACATAATGTTGAGTAGTGTAAGACCAAACCTTTTGACTTTTGTATAAAGTTGATATTCTAGCTTTTGAACATAGTTGGACATAAAAGATCGATTCGACTAGAATTTTAGACCCATTCCGATTTGATGCTTTCAACCATAACGTCAACGTGTATTTCATAACACTTAAGAAAATTGTGAACCAAATATAAAGAAATAACACAAATACAAACACCAAAATAAAGTGGATGACGTCGGAAATTTTTTACATTTTGTATCAATTCCGATTTAAAACATGACTCGTGAGAATTAAATTTTAGTTTACTTGCACTAAAATATTTATGAAACAATAAAGTCGTTGATGAGTAGAGCCTTGGTTTTAAAATCTAGAATCATCTAGAATATTGGTTTCTGATGGTCCTAAATAATTTCCAGTCAAAGACTGTTGACAAAACAATGCTAAATCGAATTATCTTTAAATTTTTCTAGTTAATTATCAAAGTTAAGAATTATTGTACAGCTACTAGTTCACTTGAGCTCGTCTCAACACACACTTCTTTCTTCACTCATCGCTTACTCAAGACTCACTATCCTATGTCCCTTTTTCACAGACAACGAAACTAAACTATTCCATCAACTATGTAATTGCTGCATACAGTCCAACACCACGTGTGTATATAGACACGTGATGTGTCTAAATAGTCACATAGAAAAGTAATTAATCTACGTGATTGGTTTTAATTAAAAAAGGCGCACAATAGCCCAATTATTATTTTGAAATACCATAATTAATCAAAAAGAACAGCTTGATTTTCTGATATGATTTTAAAAAATTGGTTGGGCAGTTTTTTTTAGATATTTAATTTCAAACTTTCCAAACTTTGGAATTACTTAATAAAAAACCTACCGGAGAATTTTTAATTTTTTTTCTGGAAAAGTAGAGGTTTTCAAGAAACTAGTAAGCATAGACTGCCCAGCTTTTAATTGGCCCAAAATATGCAAAAATATGCGATTTTAGGACAAAAATAAGGACAAAATGTACGTTTCTTCCAAACTAAAATTGTCGTTCAAAATTTAAAAAAATGATTACAAAACATATTTTAAAGACACAATGTGTGAAATTGTATATTGACATTGAGCAATTATATTTTAGCTAAATAAATCCAAATACCAATCAAATTGTGTTTTTTTTATGTTTTCACTTGTGTAAATGAAACGTCGTGTGCTTGCATTATAGCTACCTAGCCACCTGCACATTCACATCGCATGTGTCACTGCACTGCACTCTCAAAGTGAAAGAACATGAAAAGCGAAGTACAAATCATGCTTAAGTTTTCAAGCTCAAAAATGAGTTAGTAATTTTTTTTCTGCTGTACCATTTAACTATAAACATTTTTCATCATTTGTCTCAAACTAGTTAGTAAATTACTACAAGTATTTTTGGCATTTTAATTAGATAACTGCCATTTAAGTAAGTGGAATTGTTAGGTAAGTAATTTACCCAAATAATTAAAGGTTAAAAATAAAACATACTTTGCTGCTCCTTTTTTTGAAGTTAATAGGATCAATTAAAAAGTATTAATTAACTTTTATTCGATTTTTTCAGGTAAGCTGTTATCGTCATCAGGATGGAACCTCAGCCTTCGACTTCATCAGCAGGTGCCTCAACAGCTGGTGCTTGTGATGGTGGACCTTCATCCACTGATGGAGTTAAAGAAGCAGTACCGTCCACTTCCGGTTCTGTTGCTGTCCCTGTGCAGCAACAACCCGAACTACAATTATTTGTCTCTGGTGGAGCGTCATTCAAACAGTGCCAGCAGCTGTTTGTGGCAACTTGCCATGTCAAACTAAAAAGATGTCAGCGTATGACCCCCAACCCTGCCAAGAGTAACGAAAGTTTTGTCACCACTACCACTTCTTCTGCTGAACACCGGCCTGCTGATTCTGTGTCGAAGAGCTCTAGTAAAGTAGTGAATGAAAGTGCCGCCACCGGAAGTAGTTTCTCCTCCTCCTCCGAAGAAGACGACGTAAAGGTTTTTGCACCTTCTACCTCAAGTGTTCCATCATCATCAAAGAAGCGACCAGTGTCGACCCCGACCCTCAGCACCAAAAACAACGCCAGTGTTGGTCCTCCATCAGCTAATCCATGGGTCGTTGGTGTTAACAAAGTGGAGGATGACAGTAGCTCTTGTTCAGAAGACGATGAAGTGAAGTTTCTTCCTCCTCCTCCAGCTGCACCACCTTCAAAAAAGAAGCGACCAGTGACCAAGAAGAAACGAGGGAAAAGGGTCATCCAACGGAAGTCTCCTGTTCCTTGTCCAGTTTGCAATAAGAGGATCAGCTCAAAGATCACTTTGAAAATCCACATGCGAAAGCATACCGGAGAAGAGAGATACAAGTGTGAAAAGTGTGAAAGGTCATTCTGGAACTGGAGCACATTCTCAGACCACAAGAAGGTAAGGGATCAACGAAATGGCGCCTGTCCTCAAGAACGCAAGAAGGTTGTTGGATGGAGGCCCAAGGGGTCGTGGACATGCGAGATTTGTGGGAAATGGATGAAATGTGGATCACACTACGCGCCCCACATGAGGAGTCACCCGGGGAGCAAGCCATTCAAGTGTGAAGACTGTGGAAAGGCTTTTGGGAGAAGTAAAGATTTTTCTGTGCACAGAAGGATCCACAGTGGAGTTTGGCAGTGCACCTGCGTCTTTTGTGACAGGGGCTTCCACCAGCAATCAAATATGTTCAGACATCTGAGGATTCATACGGACGAGAGGCCGTTTTTCTGTGTGGTGGACGAATGTGGAGAATCTTTCCGACATTCCCAGAGTCTCAAAAAGCATCGACGATTGATCCATTTGAAAAAGTATTGAAATGATGATGTGTAAGTCCAGCGATTTTCAATACACCGCATGTATGAGGTCCTCCGATTTTAAAATAAAAGTGCTTATCTGATAGAGCTCGACGAGTAGATCAAGAATATATGTTACTTACCCGGGTAAAATGAAATACCCGGGGGAAAACTGGGCAAAACGTCTCAAACCGGTTTTTTCTGTAACTCAAAAACTATTTGTTGTAGAAACTTCAAAATTGATCCTAACGATGCAGAATTAAAATATCTAGGTGGTCACGGACATTCCAAGGTGCTGTGTCAATATACGTCTGAGATATGGCGATTTAAAATTGAAAAAAATAATTTGTGAAAAAATATCATAAAAAGTGTTGGTATACATGTAATCTGTAGCGTAGAATGCAATAGTGAAA
>JAQFZH010003699.1:0-13344 GCA_034695485.1 Entomobrya nivalis | reverse complement strand
TAAGGAAAGAAGTTTTCCTTTTATTTTATAACTTATTTAATCAAGCCAAAAAACAAAGTACTTGTGTAAACAAAGAAATTTACCTGTAATCCTGTCAGTTATCATTTTTCTTTAGTGCAAATTGCAATGAACAGATTTCGTATGCTAGGCGAAATTATGTGATAATATGGTTTTATGGTGGAAAGTGTTTGATAATTAGTAGTTTGGATATTTTTTTGGCAGTTGATCGTGAAATTAAGTTATGCAAATAGATGACATCCAGCCCTAATCCACGAAAAAGTAAGTATGAAATCAATCTTGAAAATATTCCAGAAATCAAACTAATTATCGTTATTATTATGATATTACTTTTGACTTTGACATGTATTGCTTACATGCTAAAAGCCGAAAGTCCCCGCAAAGCTGAAAACGAACCAACCCTCATCACCACCCCTTCTAGTAGAAAAGAAAATCTGTTCATTTTTACTAAACGTAGATTGCCTTTTAACCTTGTCAAATGACATTTGATACCCACTTACCATTTCATTCCATTAGTAAAGGAGAAGACGAACAAGCCATGTGCCTACCTTTTTTTACTTTTAATGGCCGTCCGTCCTCTACTCTTTTCTCCCTCTTTTTTCTGCTTTTCTCTTTGCTACGCTGCGCTGTTGTTCTTTTTTTCAAGGCATCTAATACGTGAAATAGATATATGATTGGGAGCAAAAAGGGGAAATTGTATCTCTTTCCATCTTATCTTTTTTCATCTCTGCTCGCTTGTCGTTCGTTTTTTGAAAGTGATACTTTTCTAAAGTAAGAAGCTTAGCTTGTTAGCAGTAGCAATTCTCTAATGCTTCTCATCACATCACATCTTTGCAACTTTTGTAAACGCTACTGGAAAGTTGAAAAGATACATGAAGAAAACTTTTAGGATGGTGGTGTGGTGCCTCGAAAAAAAATTGTCGGACAGACGACGAGGCCCATTAGTCATGCAAAGTTATCCGTTCCTCCATTGCATGCATTGTTAGATTTTTCATGTTTAAAGTTATGTGATCTGATGTCTGTGAACCTAAAAAACGAGCTCAAAAATATTTCCATGTAAATTAAAATAACGTTTTAAGACTTTAAGAGTCACTCTAACTTTCATCGTTTTGTTTTCATTTGTTTTTCAGATCACCTGTTTTTAGAACAGAGGTAAAAGTGAAGTGCGTCGTATGTTTGTATAATTGTGCGTAAAGTGTGCATAAAAAGTATTTAGTACGGTGAATTAGTTGAGTTGAATTGAATGTACATTTTCTGCTGTAATTGTGGTTTAATGACTATCAAAAATGAATTTGAATATGTCATTATTATCCAATTCATGCTTTAAAAGTTACTTTCCTCCAGTTTCCTCTGCTGCAGTGGCAACCTCTGTAATAAAGAGTGAGCGTGCAGTAACTCTAGCTTCAGGACCAATCGGAGAAGATGCTCCGCCTGTTCATGAGTCTCACCTGCATAACAATAACGAAGAGGACTCACCTGCCGCTGACCAGTTACAGCAACATCAACCATCATATTCAACCCTTGAAGGGCCAACCCACTTTTCCAATCATCATCAAGAAAGTCCCACAGCTTCTGGATCAATACAATCCGGAAATATTTCCCCTGTGTCAATGACCTCTAGTCAGCATCCTCACCAGCACCATCACAACAGTCATATTTATTCACCTCATCATTTTTTAGGAGAACGAGCAAGAATGAGATTTTCTCCAGGTTCAGGGGGTGGTGACAACACACCTCCACCACCCCTTGGAATTATACCAACTTCTACCTCTGCAAATGCGAGTGGGGAAGGGGGACATACTGCTTTTGTGTCGTCACCGATGGGGACTGTAACCCCACCATCTACATTTTTGCCACCACATTACAATCATCATCACCATCATCCATTACATGTCCCTCCTCATCATCCCCACAACCTAGGAGGCATTTTACCTCCACATTTTCCTTCCACTGTTTTGCAAAATCTTAATCATCACCATCATCATCATCAATCTGCGGATGAAATGTTGAACGAAAATGAGCATCATCAAAATAGCCACCATCATCATCATAATATGGAACACTCTGAGAGTTCAGTACAACAGCAAAACAGGGGGGATGAGGAAGGGGAGCTACGGATTGCTGAAGTGGTAGAAAACGAACAGGAGGAGGACAGTATGGTAGACGAGCATGATGATGACGAGGATATTGACCACCATTCGCATCCTTCTCATGTCGACCATCATGGCAACACAATACATTCCCTTGCATCTGCAGCGTCTACTGGGTCTTCCTCTAGTATGACCGAATTGTGCGCTAATCCCCTAAACAATAATAATAACAGTATTCAGCACCCAAAATTTAAATTTCCATTATTCCACCATCCCAGTCCTGCTGTAACACTGATTCAAAATTGTAAAACGGATCTAGGCGCTGCAGCACTTGATATGGTGTCCAACTTGTCTTTTTCGTCATTTTCCAGAGCTGGTGGAAGCTCTGGTCCTCATAGTGATTCGGATTCTGCGTCTAGCCCAAAGTCAGGTATTCATGACGATTTAGCATTTTCCCATCATCATCTACATCCCCATCATCAACAGCATAATAGCCAGCCCCCACAATTCCAACCTTACGTTAACCTCTTCCAAAATCATCACCACCACAACATCAGCAGTATTCAACACGGTGGAGGTGGCATTGTAGAAACGAGAAATGGTGGTAATAACGGTGGTAGTCATAACCACCTTCAACATTCCCAATTTACCCCTCCATCACTTTCCCAACATCATCAACAATCCCTTCACAATCAAAACTCCAACAAAGTCACCACCGTAACAAGACCATCTCACATGTCAGGAGGCTCATCTTCTGCAAAGAGTGACATTTCATCCTCCCCACTTAACGGTGATCATCTTAACAGCGACGATCATGACATCAAACCGTCTCATATAAACATCGAGACATCTGTGAAACTATCAAATGGTAAATTTTCAAAAGGTGTAACAATCAACAACATCTCGTCTGTCTCATCACCATCCTCCCTGTCATCCAATGCATCAACTCCAAAAAACGAAAATAACAATGATAATCCGTTAAAAAGCAACCCTACAGACTCTACGGGTGCAACCACACCATCATCCCCTACCAACGCGACCGACTATAGTGATCCCACACAGAAACCTCCATATTCCTACGTTGCCCTTATTACAATGGCAATCAAAGAAAGTCCCAGTGAGCGAGCTACCCTTTCAGAAATTTACAACTTTATCACCCGAAAATTTCCATACTTCGAAAATGGCAACAAGAAAGGTTGGCAAAATAGCATAAGGCACAATCTTAGTCTCAACGACTGTTTCCTCAAGGTTCCCCGGGAAGGGGGTGGGGAACGCAAAGGCAATTATTGGACTATTGGTAAGTAAATGCATAAAATTGAATAATAATCATGATAACCATAATATTTTATTTATTTATCTCGTTAATTTTTTTTGCTGGTTGCGATGGTGGTGGTGCTGGTGGTATAGCAATAAATTTACGATACAGCGACATGCCGACTACTTTTCTTGCTCTCTCGCGTCGTTTTGTAAAGTGCCAAAAAATATATATTGGCCGTTAATTGAGACACGTAGGCTAAATGGGGGAGTCATTTCGTGTGTAAAAAGGAAAATAAACGAAATTTTTATGTGCCAGTAAAACCATCAGCACATCATCCACCTTCACCACCGCAAAAAACGGGAATGTCTTGTCGTTCTGAGCATTTTACTAAAAAAAATCCCCCTACACAAGAGCACGCACAAAACAAAATAAGATATGTGTGTAATGTGCAGTAAAAGTAAACCATAAGACTTGTCGTTCCGTTCAAAACGACAACGACAAATGTGATTTTTTTTTTCTCGGAGAGAAATAAAATGTTGAAAATATTTTTGTTTCACGAGAAATTGGCGTAATAGTAATTACCACTAATTTATGCGATGATTAGTAAATTTAAAAAGTAGTTAAGCTGATATGTAGTATTTTTATTTATACAATTTTCATGTTTATTTTTCATATAGCCCCAGAATGCGGAGATATGTTTGAGCATGGGAATTACAAGAGAAGGAAACGCATGAAAACTAGGCAGTTTAAAACGAGTCCATATCCAAAATCCTATTTGGACCCAAGAATATATGGTAGCTTTTCAAGGAATCTCATTCCTCCACCGGGATATCCAAGGTAGTAATTCCAACAACTTTACAAATATACATACTTGTAATGTATTGAAAATCTTGCTTATAATTAATCAAAATAATCGCAATTGAAATAATACGATCTAGTTTAAAACGAGGTTAATATTCGTAGTAAAATGGCTCGATGTTCAAATGGTGATGATATGAGAATGGCAAAATTCCTTTGTGTTATGATTATACCTACTTCGGCGGCAATGCGCTTGTACATATCTTTTTACGAAGTAGAAAAAGGTGATTAATATTATTGGTGATCTTATGTGTAATTGAAAAATGTGCATATATGACATGCATAATTCAAACCAAGCAGATTGGCACGTACCATCAATTTAAATAGTCTGAATTTTTTTATTGTTGGACTCATTATTTGCTGAAAGTGCAGAATTTTCTTAATTTATTTTGTTTTTCTGATCTGTTCATCAAGTGTCAAGGAAAAGGATGATGGTCTTGTTTTAGCCAGTGCATTAAAATGTGCATAAAAATGTCATGCTAGTTCATAGTTAGGTACGTTCATATTCTACGCATGGTAGTATGCAAATGCAAAAGGGCTTTTTCTAAAAGTTTCACGGCGTACGGCGACCAACTGAAAGAGTAAAGACGCTGAGTAAGGTGTATTAGCATCTCTTTAATATAAGTCGCATATTACTTCTGTTTTTCCTTTTTCACTTCGCACTTGCCGAAATTGAGTCACAGTTTAATAGGATTCTTAGTCAGTCCATATGTCTTGTTTATTGATGTATGTCGATGACAACCCATTTTACTATCGCTCCAGTAGCAGCAGCCACAAGTTCAAAGTGTCAAGTGACAGTTTTTAACTAACAATTCTATTAACCAACTTATTTTATCTCTCCTTTTCCTTCCTTTCCAGAGTTGAACTTTTGCTCTTGTATATTTTGCTCTAGTTGAAACACTAGTTGTCAGTAAAAAAACTATGCTTATGCTCTACATATAATTATAAATACATTTTGTACTTTCATAAATATATTGTTTTCGATTTTAACTCGTTAGCGTGATCCATATTTCTTGCCCTCTTGTTAGCCCTATCATATGAAAATCACACCTGTCACTTTTTTACTATCTTTTGTAATTTAATCCTGCTGGTATCTTTTGCCGATGATACTGACGCTATAAGCCTTAGGCTCACTACAGCACAGCCCTGTTGAATAATCAGCTAATAAACAAAGTTTTTTCCGAGAAATATCAGACAATAATATCAACTACTTTTTTACCTGGAATTTTGAAGTGGGATGGAAAGTCCTTTCTTTCTAAATAACAAAACTGGAGGATAAAAAAATTCGGATCAATTTCTTTTGGCAGCTATTCATTTCGTTTTTTTTTGGGTGAAAGAGCAAGAGAATAAAATAATAATACAAGTGACAGTCATGTATCAGTTTACATCCACGAGTTAATGAACATTTGCAGTTTTGTGTAGGTCTTTCCTTTCCCTTCCTTTCATTAGATTGTTTAAGCAAAAAATCATATTCCAGATGAATGTACATACATAAGATAAGAGTAGGGGCATTTTCTACGGAATGTTTCAGATAAATATTTAACAAATCACTTTTAATTTGGAAGTCATGCATACTTACCAAAATAATAATCTGATTTCTTATCTGGAAATAAAAATATGACTCGTTGAAGAGATGTTATTGGTGAACTTGAATTCACAATAAATCAGACAGAGATGGACAAACAGAAATTTGTAGAAAAGACAAAGTGCGTATTTTTTACCATGTCGCAATACACATTTTTATTTTTAAATGACTCTTTTTTTGTTACTGCTACTGGTTTTGCTCTAGCTACGCTCGCTTTGTCAAATTTAATAGGTAATAGAAGTAGTAGCGGTAGTTTAAATGAGCGTCTCTCTCTCTCGCTCCCTGAAAAAGATTCTTGTTGACTTGGCTAATTGAGCGTGAAATGATAACAAGCAAATGGGCTGTCTCACTATTTCCATCTTCGCCTTATTTTTTTGTTCCTCTCTTTTCCAGCTTCACTTACTCCTTTTCCAATGACTACGTCGAGGAAAAAAAAGTATTTTTTGCTTAAATATATCATAATGAAAATGTATGCATCACTTTTTCTTCTTCGAGGTTCGTGTCTTTTTCTGCTTTTGCTCATACCGTGCGTGGCGCAACACAGCATTCCTTTCCACACATTTACAAATCCACACTCTTGTCTTGTCGTGGGCTTATTTTCACGGAAAATTGTCAATCTGTTTTATTTTCAAACATATTATCATCATTATCCTGCTCACTACAATATTCAATATTACAATCGCTACTTGTATTTTTTTTCTGTAAATCACAATTTCCCGAGTAACCTTCATTTTATGTTATTTTTTAGTTCAACCCCGTGGGGCTTATCAGCTGCCATGCAAACAACATCCCAATTCTCTTTCCCTTCAGCAAGCTCCGTAGCGAGATCGTCTCTACCAGCCCCACAAGGCTTGGCTGCAACATATCCGCAAATGTGCCAGGTAAAAAATTTACCCAACAATACGACCCATATACCACCATCGTTGCCGTATCACTTTTTTCATGGCAAAATGTCTCACATTTCCTTTTAATTTAATACCATTATAATATATCATTATCCTTTTTTATTTCACACAGCTTCAGAATCATTTCCCATCGGCGGCTGCTGCTGCAGCAACATCCCAACTTACATCAATGACATCCCATCATCCACATCACCCTCACCACCATGCACATCATCCATACAACCAACTGGGTGGATCGTTGGCCGCAGCAACTGCGCCGGGATCAGCGGGATCATCCCCGTATGCAACGGCAGCAGGCAGTTGCGCATCTACCCAAATGCAGATGCACCACCACTACCACAATTACTGGTCAGTTGGCGATGCTAAACTTTAAGCCACTAAACGCTTTCTTGCTTTATTTTTTCGCTAATTGTTTGTGATCTTTCTTCGTATTTCGTATTGTCTTTTACGGATACAGCAAGTAGCATAGCTTTATTATCACATTTTAAGTGTTTATTATTGAATACACAAATAGGAAATATTATTATTGTTGTTACAGTGGTATTTAGAAGAGAAAATATTTGTGCAAAGTGCAAACGGATGAATGAATGTTATGATTGGTAGCTGTCACGCAAAACTGGAATAAACATAAACATGACATTTAAAACTATGTGTTTTGTGCCGATTGGGATGGAAGTCGGGGAAGTCATCCTCGTCTTGTCGTGTAGTAAAAAGGAAAGCCTACCTATATGCTTACATTACGTGTATATGAATGGGTCCACTCTCAACTTGTGCGAATGAATGAACACATTTTTACTCCACATTTTATTATTATTGTTATTACTGATAGCTTTATGTACTGGTATTTTATAACTAATGAGTAACAAGTGACAAGTTTATTATTACAATATACTTAAATATCATTTCTAGGGCTAATAGGTAAAGTTAAGAAACGAAAATGACGATGAAGAAAATAGTGATTGCGAAGTGAGTCAAGTGCATCTTCGTTTTTGTCTATGATAACAAACAATTGTGTTACTGTCTTACTATCTATGTATATCTCTGTATGTTCTCATCTCACATTTCACACACACACACACTGACATGAAATACTCAACATGTATTATTTGTGTATACGACTATTTTATACTGCTATTTGTAATTGTTATTAAATGTAGTGCTTTGGTAGTTTAATTAGTTTTATGTGGCAATATTATTTTATCGACAAATTTATCGCTAAGCCTAATGAAAAATACTTCAAGATTATGACGTATAATACAATTCATAATATCAAAATGTAATTGCTTCCTTTAAGTGTACATATGTAATTTTTATTTTTCCAGATTTGGATGCATTGGCTGTTTTACTAATGGTAGTTTCATTATTTATACATATTTTAATTTATTTAAGTCATTAATATGTATACAGTATAATATATTACATGAATATAAAAAAATGTAAGTAAATCTTTGAAGGTTAAAAAATGTTTTGTCTTCTGTAATTTCTTTCCTGGTAATAGAAATGCGTGTTTATCGCACACAATATAACTATTTATTATTATAAGTTTCATCAAGTTTATTATGATATACATACAGCGTAGTAGTTCATGTTACCGTACAAAGTCATTGTTTTGTAGTGGTAGTTTAAGAACATATATGATAGTCAGGAATTATGAGTTTAACTTGTAAACAATCTCCTTTGCAATGAAAGTGATTTTAAGAATTGAAAAAATCAATATTTATGCTGCCAATGCAGATATGTACATTAAAATGATATGGTTGTAAAATAAGATTTTTTAAAGTTTTCAATAAATGTTAAGTACTATTGTAAAAAAACTAAAACTTATTTATTTGCATTTTAGTCTAATGTTCATGCATCTTAACAACATCACAACTTTTGCAAGATTAGATATGGCTCGCATTACCCCACTTGCATGAAACAAGTTCATGTTTAGCAAATTCAACCGAAAATTGAAGATAAACCCAAAATATTGCACAAAATTGAAAATTCTGATGTTGATTATTGTTGTGCGGGGCATGGAAAATAAAAAAATAGGTGATGTAATCACATCAACTGACATGTTATCAGTTATCATGATACTAAAATACACACAAACTGAAAGAATAAAATCCGAAAAGTAAACTCACGCAATACGAACGATTATAGATATTTACAAATTTTTCCCTAGTTTGCTTACATACTTTGTGAACTGATTTACAAACTGACACTCTCTGTTTTGTAAACTCGGATTTTCCTGTCTGATTTTAACAAGTCAACTGAAAACTGCGTGTGTTGATGATCATCCGCTGACGTTGCGACCGCGTGGTAGGGTTGTAGTCGTACTACTGTTGTTGCTGTTCCTGCTAATAAAACAAGTAAACACATAACAGTAAATATTAAAATATTATTATTAATATTATCATTGTTATTACATTACATAACTTTGACCAGAGACGTTACAACATGACGACGCTGCCGTGATCGAAATTCATTCAGACAATTACAATTAGGGTTCAATGAATTTTCCGTCTGCAAGTTTGCATATATATTTTTTAAATATGCCAATTTCACATTGCCCCAATACATATCTCCTTGTCACATTCCTCCTTTTTTCTTTGATTTTTCAAGCCACTGACATTAAGTAAATTTTTAACATTCATTTTCACTCTATTCCTTTGTTTTTACTTAAAGGAAACACGTACAACAAATCATCCCGTCGGGATTTTTCTTTTGCCTGTTAAAGTGAATTTTCTTGTAACTTTTAAAGTTGTTGCACTTTTAAAATCATCTCACCCCATTTTAATATTATTTCCCGAGACATGAAAATGCATTCATACATGGTTCTCTCTCTCCTTGTTTTGTTTTTACGTTATTTATGACATTACTGCTTTGTTTGATGTGACCATTATATTTTTGGTTGAATGGGATGATGAAGAAGATGCAAAGATGGAGATATGCAGATAGATAGAGAGAAAGGGAAAAAAAAGTATTGTGTACTGTTTTTTGTCCAAGTTACTTGTTCCCTGTCAAAACTTCCACGCATTTGTCCAAAATATCTTCAGTGACTTCATGCAAAGCCTAAGTTTTACTAAGCTGGCTGACGGTGGCTGATGATGATGATGACGCAACAAGTCGCCTTGTCTCCAAAGAAACTGACTGAGATTCTGCTGTGCGTACACACAAAATTAGACTTGATTTGGTACCACCAAGTCTACATCCCGGTGTCTGGTTTTATTTTTTTTTGGTGGACCCTTGACCCTTCACAACATTATAAGGAGAGAATCTACACTGGTAATTGAAACTTCTGTACGTCTGTGTGTATTGGTCTTGAAGATTGAGTTTCTTCATTTATACATGCATTGGTAGTCTCTTTGACTGATATGATGACCTATACATGGGATGTAGGAGCCCAATTTTTTGAAAGATTTTATTTTTTTGTGTTTTATGTCAATCCTTCTATCTCCTGTACGATTATATAAATAGGTCGTTTTTTTGTACATGTTTATTTTTCGGTTTATTATTATTTTTAAAAAGCGCAGTCTGTGGTCAGTTAAGCAGTCTCGCACTCCTACGCATTTCAAAAAAATGTGTTATTTTGAAGTAATATCCTTTTTATTGTAGACAGACAGGAGGAAAGACAGACATGTAAAAAGGCAACTGATTTTAATCTCGGAAAGGGATCTATGCATGTACACACACAGAAGTAAGTCATCTTCTTGAAACAGGAGCATTTAGAGTTTCAAACTGTCCAGCTGACCCTTAAGTTCATCTAACATTCCTGACCTTTGTCAAGTTGTCCTTTATTTTTAGTGTAAATGCGTATTTCTTTAGATAAACATTTTGTTATTCATTTTTAAAGAAATTTTTTAATCGTAAAAAATACTCATTGTCCATTTTTTTGATATTCAAATCCATGCTTTTCGATTGATCGACACCACAATACTACAAACGTATAAAATTATGTGCGTATTGCTGAACAAGATGAAAGTCTGTTGATCAGCTTTAAACGAGGTTTCCTCAAAATAAAATACTCAACATTTAATTTGAAGGGAACATCAATTTAGTGTTTAAATAGCTCCTTTGGGAGTTTATCCTTGTAGTTTTGCGTAAGTGTTTGGTCTGATACAGTTCAGTTGACAAAGTCAAATGGCGTCAAAAAGGAAATACTTAAAAAGAAATAGCAGTAGTCATAGTCAACGAGCATGGAGAGAAACAAGGGTAAAATGTTTCACAGAGGAAATATACCGACAGCACTAAACTAAAATCAGGCACACATGTAACAAATGACAATGTACGCCTCTTGTCGAACGCTACTACGCATATAACCATTAACAGTAATATCATACCAATTCCAATTTTCCAAATGATCTCACGCATTCCAAAATATTTTTTCGGTGTGTGATGTCGTCGATGTCATCCTTTTTCACACTTTTTCAAACACACATGTTTAAAACTGATACATAGTAATATACAAACATGCATACAAAGCTAATTGGTTTTATTTGTCGGGTCCACTTAAGCGTAACAAAAATGTTTGGATAGTTACATCGCTATTGTAAATAAATAATGCTAAAAGTTTAACCCCAACAAAATTAATACTTCACCAAAAAGAAATTCTTAACTTACCCCTTTTCCGTTTTGTGATTGCAGGATATAATCACATAAAACATGATAATATTGTGACTAATAAATAAAAGACATATACATATACACAATATGTTAGCAGGGAAGGTAGAAATGAATGAGAATGTTTTATTTGATTTTTGTTATTTGTCATGAAAAAAAATTGATGGATGGTATAACGCTTGTAAATGGAAAATTAGTGGTGGTGGAATAGGTTCATGTATAAATCTCTGAATCCTACAAAACCGCGCTGCTTCTCTTGCCATTACGAAATAGATGGGATGAGAACGAAAAAAGCTAAGTTTTTTGGGTGATGCTGTTAGTGGTGGCTGTGGTGATGAAGAAAATGATGAAAAGGGAACAGCTGAAAAAGAGAAAAGATGGGACGCTATTCAGTGTTAACTCTGCTACTCTTTCAAAGGAAGCATTAAATTCTCATCTCTCAAAAAAAAATTCACGTAGAGTCTGACTCTTTTCTCTACTCCCAACATGCTTGTTGCTTGCTCACACTCACAGGTGGATTAGTCCTGAGAAAGCTGTAAATTTTAGAGGGACGACAAGGCTGACTGTCACCGTCACCATATCACATCGCCATGCCGTCACTGTCCCATTCAACATCACTACCACTACCACCATCATCATCATCGCCATTCCCCAAAAACCAAAGGAAATCCTCCTCGAGCAAAATAAATGGAAGATTTTCCTAGTTTCTATCGATTTATCAACCATTACACTACACATGTAATATTATATTTATTTTGTTACGTAATTGTATTTTTGCTCTGACTTCCTAATTAATTAATTAGTCGCATCCATTCCGTTCGGAAAGAGAAAAGCATGGCGGTGAAGAAAAACAAGCGTATCTTCCATTTCTTCTCCTAATTACCCAAAAAATTGGATCATTCGATCCAATCTCCCTTTGCATTGCTACACAGGACATTTGAAACCAGTTAGATTCCCTTTTCATCATTTCATCCAACCAATCTTTTTACAGCAAAACAACAAGAGTATAATTTCCTTTTTTATTTTCATAGTTACTTTATAACCTCTGTGTAGTATGTATATAATGTAATATGTCTATTTCTCTTACACTCTTTTCTTCAGTATTTTTCTGACATGCTGACAAGAATGACATGACGTTAATATACCATACCTATTTTATTTTATTAGCTAGCAAGCCAGAAACAGAGATTTTCCCTCTGAAAGAAAGTGAAGTATTTCATGCAATTCAACCAAAAGTATCATTCTTCCCATTCTTCGTCAAGTCACTCAAGTTGATTGTGTAGTTGAAAAAAACACAAGTTTTAGCTCAATGCGGTGGTATGCGCGCATGCATTTGTACATAATATGTACATGCTTCTGCTAATGATAATGGAGTTGTTGGAAAAGTTTCGAAGAAAACAAAATGGAAAAGTTGGCGTGATTTTTTTCCCTATCTCAAAGCTCATCGTCTAATTGTCGTTCTGCGACGAAAAAAACAACTGTTTTGTTTTTAAAAAATGAACGCGTATACTTTTTTTGTTCCCTTTAACCTTATTTTCCTCTCCTCTCTTCTTCTCCATTTCTATTTTTTGACTTGACAATAATAATAAGTGACTACAGTTGAGAAAGAATGGAAGGAGAATAAACTAAACTAGTAATTTACAACTATCAAAACATTTACCCTTTTTTACTCTTTCAACTACAGCGGGACGATAACACTTTTGGGATATAGCTGTGTTGTCTGTATTTAAAAGTGCACGTCAATAGAGTCAAGTTAAGTTGTCTCATTGAAAGGAAATTGCAAAGATGAGGATGTTGTTGATGACGGTGATATGGTATGGTGATGGCACAAGGTAAAGTGAAGACAATAAAAATTCATCTTGTACGACACGAATGACTTTTTTTAACCTAACCGATGTATAATGTGAGCACATACATATATTTTTTGGAAACCTAAAGAAACGCATTTTTGTGTGGCCGCTGTCATTGTAAAGTTACTTGACTAAAAGTTGCCAGAAAATAAACATGAATAACAATAATAGCACT
>JAQFZH010003698.1:0-13347 GCA_034695485.1 Entomobrya nivalis | reverse complement strand
TTAAAACATTTGTTCACTAAAATAATGCTATTTAAAACATATAAGCAGTAAAATAAATTACGAATAATTAATTGTGTCTGATTATCAAATCTTTTTGAAACAACCAAAATGTTCGATAAATATTTATCCAATTCTAAGATACTTTATCATACTATAGTATGACTTAACGTGCTTTTGAGCTCATATCTAGCACGTGCTGAACATTTACAGAACCTTAAGTGAGATATTTGAAAATATATTTTTACTTGTGTAACACCACTTTTTTGCTAACGTATCAAACAAAAACTTCAAAAAATACTATAATGCTTTATTAAAAAGGCTATTGACTACAAGTAATTCAATTCAAGGCTAAGCAAATGTAGTTTTATTCCGGTTTTTTATAGACTACTTGAAAGTATTGAAGCTTTGTCAATGTCTAACTGGACAAAGAGGTTTTTACATTTATTCCATAATTTTTTTGAATTGTAAGTGAATAGGAGACCCAAAACTTATTTGTTTTGAAAATGAACGAATTTATATTTTAAAACATTTCAAAAGAATTATGAATTTCGTCAGTCGAGTTTTCTGTATTTTTGTTTGCCTGAGTTTGTCAATAAATGAATTTCTGATATTATACTTTAACATAGGTGGCATGTACTGCCTGCATTTATATTTTGGTTATTTATTCTTGATCTTAGTATTCTTAACAGCCCTTCACAATCATAAAAAAGACTTTGGCAATGCTCAAATACATTGCAGAGTGGTAATTTTTTCGGTTTGAAGATATGATTTGGATTAGATAAAATAACAATTGAAGAATTGCCTATTCAAATCACAAATATGTCACAAAACTATTGAGAAAGCTTTTGTTTGCTGAGTAAAACAAGAATAAGTTTTGACATTTTTACCAAACACTGATGTATTATTATTTAAAAAAATTGTCGACAGTTACTTGAACCGCTGACAATATTGTTACAAAAAAAACTATTAAATACTTCAGGCTAAAACTTTGTGTAAAATCGACCAATCACTTTTTTTATTTTTGGGGACGTTGTCCAAAATCTATATTTACATTTAGTCAAGTTTATTTTTAACAAGCTTTAAAAAGCACCTTCAATACATAAATTCGTGTGAGCCTATAGTTTGGTAATAACTATTGAGTCTCAAAAGCTGAAATTCTATTTCTTGCAAACACTGAAGTGCATTTTAAAACATTTTAAGATAATTTTTTTTATATATTTTAGCAATTCACATTTCTATGTCAGTAAAATGTTTCCAGGAAATACATACTTTTATATAATTTCCATATTAAGCTGTGGTGTCAATCTTTCAATATCACATGAATTGGAGCTAGTCCCATTACATAAGACAAATCCTAATTTACTGGCATATTCAGTACGCCCGAATGTCCATGATGTGAATTTGGATTTTTTTATGTTCAAGTGCCAAAGTTGCTTTATATTTGTATCTCTTTTCAACGATGTAGATATAGCATATTCTAAAATACCAATTTATCTAAGCCGTTTATATCCTGTGGGAATAAAAGACTGGCCAGACTATGTTCCAGAAATTCCAATTGATTTAGCCCTTAAAGTTAACCAAAGTGGTGTTCTGGTTGTTTCGTACCATAACCAGTCTAAAATCTGCAAATCTAAATTCTACAACAATTCAGTTATTGTATGTACCCATATAAATTTCAATGAGTATAATAGCCGCATTAAACCATGGAACTTTCAGCAGTATTTATATGTACTGCCTTCTAATGGACTCTTCAAATCGCATACATTATGGCTACACGATACAAAAACCAAGGAAAGTGCAGTTTATCAAGATGTCATTGGTATAGTCATTTCAAGTCTAAAGCAGAATATTGCGCAATGGTTGTTTAAAGAAAATAACTATGCTTGGAATGATAAATTCAGCATAAGTGAACATATAACTCTTTACGCCATTGATATAGAAACAATAAGAGAAGTAAATAAAACATTGCGCTTACTCTTACCACCAACAATGAGTTCACCCATTAAATATCAATGGACCAGCATAACGATACCTGATTATCTACATTTTGTATCCTTAGATACTATTCACCAGTCATTGGATACGCATCGTGCTAAACAAATCAATATTTCGTCTTTGAGAGTTTACACTTTCGAAATTTCATCCGGAAACAATTTCAAGCATTGTAGTGATAAACTTTTGCTTTCAAAGATATCAAAACGTTACTCAATTCATGATCTGTTAATGTGCTTAAAAAGTAAAATACTTTGGCAATATATAGTCGGGAAAAACTTTAAACTTACCAACCTGGGCGACTTTGATTTGCCGTACATTCAATTAGATTATTTCTCCGGATACGATGTTGATAGTGCTTGGTTTGTTGCTTTGCATCCACCAACACAAATAAGGTATATAGCTTGCGGAGACACATTTCTAGATTCCAGTCTATCAGCTAACGTTTTCGTTGCAAGTTTTGAATACGAAACATGGGTTGCAATAGTAGTCATCTTTTTTATGATGGTTCCTATTCAATGGTCAATGCTGTCCATGATAAGTGGATTTGAACCAAAAATATTAATAAGAGCGTTATCTCTACAGTTCACCACTGTTGGCAAAATATTTCTCGAGCAGTCTTCTGCGATCGAATCAAAAGCGCTTATCAATAATTCAACCAAATTTTTTGCTAGCTCTGTTCTTACAACTGCTTTAATTTTGAGTTCAAGCTACAAAAACGATAATATGTACGAGATGATGTTGCCAAAAAAGTTTAGACCAGTAGAAACGTTTGAGCAACTTATTCGTTCTAACTACAATGTTTATTCATTGCCTGATTTGGAGTATATTAATACAACTGCTCAGAAAATTCTGTTGCATAACACTTTACCAAGCACGTTTAAGACAAAAGGAAGGCACTTTGGACAAATTAAAGTAAAGACAGAAATAGTTGCAGAGTTTGTTTCTCGGTTTAAGCGAACGCACTATGAGTTCTTTCGTCAACAGTCCAAAATATTTGAAGTTGTCTTAAATAATTCAAAAATATGGACACAACCTCTATATAAATGGAAACAAGTCGTCCATGAAATTATGTTGACACAGAATTTGTCTGTACTTAGGGATAAAGTAAAATTCTTACTGTTTCCACATGGAGAACTCGGCGTACTAAAAGAGCTAGAAATTTGCAATAACACTGCATTTATAGAAAAGGATACTGAAATAAACGAATGGGAAATAATTTTGCGGCAAAAAGGTGTCAAGAAAATATCTGTAGGAAAAGAAGTATTGGTTACCAAGAGTATTGGATATATACTTGAAGGATGGTTGCCAGGGTTTATATTTAGACGAATTGGAGGTGTCAAATGCTCTGGCATTGTAGATTGGTGGAACAAACTAATTTCTGGACATCTAGCAAAAGTACGAACAAATCTTAAACGCCTAAATTTTTCTGACAATAAATTATATGAGTACTACAATACGCAAGTAAACAATGCTAACGAATATAACTCGACAGGGTTTTTTCTAATATTTTACCTGGTTTTGAAAATGAATTTTTTAGCTGGTATTTGCTGTGCATTTGAGTACCTATATTGTTTCAGAAGACAAATAGTTAAAAAAGTATGCAAGTAGGCAGGAAATACGATTAAGGTATTTCAATGAGTTTAAACTGATGTGCAAAAATGCTATTCTATTTCAAATATTTCGAAAAGTCGTCTGATAACACCATATAATGTATGCATACAAATGTGCTACATTGCAATGTCTTACTAATGATATAATCTTATTTATTCCGTAATCTAAATATATGCCGTAATTTAGTATTCTGTAATAACTTAATTAAGCTCGATGATGAAACTTAATTTTTAAGTTTAATTTAATATAACTAAAAATGTAAGTATACATGTTTATATAAATATAAACTGTTAATTTTAGTCAATCAAGAACTCTATGCGATAATTTTAATGTTATAATTGATGCTCTGTGGGTCGATAGACTCGAAAGAGCTTTTTGGGATGCCAAATTTAATAAATAAATAATAAATAAATTTCAATGAGTTTGGCTAAAATAAGCTGAAGAAATGAAAATACGAATTCTAAATTCGAAGCACGAAATATGAGTGATTAGTAATTCCAAAGGTTACATAGGATTTTTGTTTTATTTTGTGATTAAACTACTTAAACTTTTTCTTAAAGTTACGTTGATAAATAAATTTGATGATTAACTTGAAACTACTTTTAATACAATACAATTACATCCTACATCGTCATTGATCTTGTTTAGACATGTTAGTAAAAACACTCGAAACATTTCGACGAATAATAAATTCGGATGTAAAATACCAAAAAGTGGTAATCACAATGCGCAAATTAGTAGGTTAAACATCAAATGTAAGGTTTGTTTCTCAGTTTATGCGAACAAATTTTGAATTCCAGATGTTTAGGCCAAAACTATTGGCAACTGTTTTGAATAACTCTGACATATGGATAGGACGTCTACACCAAATTAGAAGCTTCGTTGCGGAAATGGTGATAACACATAGAATGTCAAAAACTTGGTTGGGAGGAATTAGAATATGGAATTAATAGAAACTGCAGTACAGAGCTGGCGGTATTGAAGGAACTGGAAAAACAAGAAATCAAAATATATGATTGGGCAATAATTTTGAGGATTAAAGGGATCCGAAAGTTGTCAATTGGAATTGAAGTGTAGGTTAGAAAGATAATAGGAAGGTTAACAATGTTAATGAATACAACTCGAGAGCACCTTTGTTATATTTTATTTGGTGTTCAAAATTGTTTTGTTTAGCTATTTAGTGCTGTGCATTCGATGTTGTAATTTTTCCGAGAATACTAATTTTACAACAATTAAGACAATTGGCTGAAGATACCATGAAGATTTTTAAAGCTGGATTTAAGCAAGATTTAAGTTATTAGACAAGAAAGTTATGGAAATGCAGGCAAATTAACCTTGATTTTCATTATTTACCAACCTTCCACAACCTTGATTGATTACAGTTATCATGTGATCTCTTTATATACTATATTTACCAATCGTAACTAATTTTAGTATATTTCGAAAAGTATTTATGATCCTCTGGTAATGTGTAATTCGTACAAAAATGATAATATCCACAAATGATGGTACCAAAAATATAACAACATTTGGAAACTTTCGAGCAAATACTTCAATAAAATCCCTTGTAGTTCCATTACCTAGTTCTAAAACTTTTTATGGATACATTTCTGGTAAAGTAGTAAACGAGACATTCGTGAACGAATGAATTTCACTCTAAACTTTTTACGTAAAAAATGGCTAAAAATTTCTGCTATAATTTTTCCAACTTGAAGGAATTAATGAGTTAGGTTATGTCAAATTTTCTGTTGTCAACGATTTTGAAATTTATTTCACAAAAATATTGCATACAAAATGAAAAGAATACCCACAACTTATATGTTTTGAAAAGGAACAAATTGATCTCATGGTTTTCATAAAACTTTAATCATGACTTTAGCCCAACGGTTTTTTTATTCTATCTAAATGAGTTTGTATTTAAATGGATGTTTGATCTTAAGTTGTAACATAGGTAGACATTGTCACAATCTTAGTGTTCTTTGTAGACCTTCTCATGTGGAAGGTTTGTACAAGTGGTTTTACTTGAGTATCATTTACATAAATTCAAGAGTATTGAGAAATTGTATGTTGTTAACCCATGGCTATTTGCTTTAAGAAGTATCTTAAAATATTTATACACTCAGTTGCTTAAATGTTTGTTTTATTACATTGTTTTGTTGTAGTCTCAATTGTTTGATAAAAAAGTAACAATTGCAGGTGGGTATACTTACATCACAAATATGTAACAAAACTATTCAGAATACTTTTGTTTCTCTAAAAGTACATTACGAACAATCATTGCCATGATTGTCGAACACAAATATAACGTCGACAATAAAAATATATATTTGTAAACGAGTGTGAAGTTTTTAGTTAAGAGACTATTGAATACTTTGAAGGACACATTTGTTCTGAATCGATCATCCATTCTTAAAATTTAAACAGATTGTCCAAAACTTGAATAGCTTTAGTTCAGTTTACTTAAAATAAACTAAAAAAGCTACTAATACATCAAATAGGGTGGTCGTAAATTTTCATGAAGTTTATCTTCACACCAATCAATAGTTCTGTAGACTTCTAAAAGTTAAGACGCAATATTTTGCAAAAAACTTCAATTTTGGTACATTAATATCTATAATTTACCCATTCACATCTCCAAGTCAGTAAAATGTTACTAGGAAATAATTATTTTTATTTAGTTTCAATATTAAATTGTGTAGTTGATCTTTCACTATCGTTTGGATTGCAGTTAGTCCCGTTAAAAAAGACAAATCCCAATTTACTCGCATATTCAGGACGACCAAATGTCCATGCCGTGAATTTGGACTTTTTCATGTTCAATTGCCAAAGTTGCTTTATATTTGTATCTCTTTTCAACGATGTAGATATACTATATTCCAAGATACCAATATACATAAGCCGTTTATATCCTGTGGGAAGAAAATACTACCCATACTATGTTCAAGAAGTTCCAATTGATTTAGGCATAAAAGTTAATCAAAACGGTGGTTTGGTTGTTTCGTATCTTAACCAATCAAAATTCTGCAAATCCAAATTCTTCCTCAATTCAGATATTGTATGTACTCATATAAATTTCTATGAGTATAATAGCCATATTAAACCATGGAAGTTTCAACAGTATCTCTATATACTACCTTCTGATGGACTCTTCAAATTGCATACAGTATGGCTACGGAATACAAAAACCAAGAAAAGTGCAGTTTATCAAGATGTAATTGGTATAGTCATCTCAAACGTAGAACGAAATATTGTGCAATGGTTATTTAAAGAAAATGAATATGCTTGGGATGATAAATTCAGCATAAGTGAAAAAATAATTCTATATGTCACTTATTTAGAAACATCAAAAAAAGTAAATCAAACATTGTGCATATTGTTACCATCAACATTTAGGTCAAGCGTTGATTATCGATGGACCAGCATAAAAATAACTGATGATATACCTTTTATAACCTTAAAAAGAATTCAGCAGTCATTTGATAGACATCTGGCCGATAAAATCAATATTTCATCTTTAAGAGTTTATACTTTCGACATTACATCTGGAGACACTTTGGATCATTGTAATGATGGACTTTTAGTTTCAAAGCTTTCCAAACATCACTCAATACATGATCTGTTAATCTGCTTAAAAAGTAAAATACTTTGGGAATACATAGTCGGAAAAAACTATAAACTCACCAACCTTGACGACTATGATTTGCCGTATATTCAATTAGATCATTTCGCCGGATACAATATTGATAGTAAGTGGTTTGTCGCTTCCCATCCACCAACACAAACGAGGTACATAGCTTGTGGTGATGCGTTTTTGGGTTCTAATGTGGCAGCTAACGTTTTCGTTGCAAGTTTTGGATACGAAACTTGGATTGCGATACTGTTCGTAGTTTTTATCATGGTTCCAATTCAATGGTCAACTTTGTCAATGATAAATGGCTTTGCACCAAAAGAAATAATAAGAGCGTTAACTCAACAGGTAACCACTGTCGGAAAAATATTTCTTGAACAGTCGTCTGCACTCGATGGAAAACTTTTAAATAATAGTTCATTACAGATTTTGGTAGGCTGCGTTCTTATATCAGCTTTGGTTTTGAGTTCAAGCTACAAAAACGATAACATGTATGAAATGATGTTGCCAAAAAAGTTCAATCCAATTGAAACATTTGAACAACTTCTTCGTTCTAACTACAATGTTCACTCATTGCCTACACTGTACCGTATTAATACAAACGCTAGGAAATTTCTGATAAATAAAACTTTAACCACCACTTTTAAAACAGAAGGAAATCACTTTGGACTAATTCTAGTGAATAAGGAAATAGTAGTAAAGTTTGTGTCTCGATTTATGGAAACGAACTATGAGTTCTATCAAACAAAGTCAAAAATATTTGAAGTTGTTTTGAATAATTCCAAAATATGGACACAACCCTTGTATAAATGGAAATATGTCGTTGAAGAAAATATTTTGACCCAGAATATTTCTGTACTTAGGGATAAAGTAAAATTACTCTTGTATCCACACGAAGAAATCACTATTTTAAAAGAGTTAGAAATTTGCAATAAGACAGCATTTATAGAGATGGATAGTGAAATAAATAGGTGGGAAATGATTTTGCGACATAAAGGCGTCAAAAAAATATCTGTGGGAAAAGAAGTATTGGTTAGCAAGAGTATAGCATATGTACTTGAAGGATGGTTACCTGGGTTTATATTTAGACGAATTGGAGGTATCAAATGCTCGGGCATCATGGATTGGTGGAATAAAATATTTTCCGGACACCTGGCGAAAGTACGAACAAATCTTAAACGACTAAATGTTTCTGACAAGAGGTTACATGAGTACTACAATACACAAGTAAACAATGCTAACGAATATAACTCGACAGGGTTTGTTCTAATATTTTATTTGGTACTGAAAATGAATTTCTTTGCTGGCGTTTGTTGTGCATATGAGTATTCATATTCTTGTCGAGGAGAAATAATTAGTAAAATATGGAAGTTTGCTGAAAGTTTGGTTAACATATTTCAGAAAAAAACTTAAGTAAAATAAATTTTAGGAATGGGAACACAAAGAAGACAGTAAATTATTCTTAATACAAACTATCCGTAATTCCTTATCCCGACACTTAAACAGGAAGTTTTTGTTCTAGTTTGAATCCATGTAATCTACTTAAAATGTATAATAAAATGAAATTGTAAACAATCAGAAATCTGAATTCATCAATGATATACTTAACTACTTCATTAATTAGTATAATGAACGGTTTAATTAATGTTGAGTGTTAAATGAACTTGCTCCTGAAGTTTATTCACAGCCTATCACGCGCTGATATTTAAAACTGTTTTGTATGCGTAATGATTTTGAAAACGGAAGTGTATTTTAATCATAAGCAAACCTTGGTGTTTTTACTGTTCAAGTATTCAACCATTTCTTCTAAACATTGTTAGTGGTCACGCGCTCTACTCACAATAACCATTAAATGATTCAATTTATTTTTAGCGCCTTACGAAATCAAATAAAAAGAAAGTACTTTTTTGGACTAAATACTACTTGGATACCGTAGAGAAAAATATTGCATGTGGTGTTTTACATTATTAGCATATAATATTGAAATAGCCCCAGAAATTTAATTTATGTTTTTATCAAATAGAATTTTATGAACTTTTTAATTACTTTCTTTCGGTTGTCACGAATACTTGTTGTGCAAGCTGATTGTTGGTTTTAGTTCGACCCTAAATTGACCTGCTGGTTTGTAAAATTGCGATTCCACTTTCAAAGCTTTCTTTTGCCAACGGTAGAGTAAAGCAACCTCTTAAATAATTTGATAAATGAAGCCTGGACAAAACAAGTTTCCTTATGGAGGATTTACTGTGGTGGTCCATACGCATAACAGTTTGATGTGATTTTCTTTGACCACTCCGGTATAAGGAAAACTATAATACTTGAAGACAAGTATTACTTTGCTTGAAGAGTCATTCTGAATGGATAATTGACACACAACGAGAAGAATATAAAATTTTGATGTGAAAGATGTGATGTATATGAACGTATATGTATGTTTAAGTGCGCTTTTGTACGTTCATGTATGTATGTATGCCAGAATCGAGAGTAAAAAAATTGCCATTTAAAATTCATGTGATATTCATATCTCTGGCCAGGGGGGATGTGGAGGTTCAAAATGCATTTCGTTTTGTTAAGCTGATGGTCCTGCATGAGAATCTAGAATAAAAAAGGTGTCATTTAAAATGTATGCGACCTTGTGACCCCTATATCTCCGGTCACGTTTGACCCCGGCGTCTGAAAATCAATCAAAGGAAGGTCTTGACCTAAGGTGTCTGTGTGCTAAGTTTGGTGTTGATCGGTCAGGTAGTTTTTCAGAAATCGTGTTTACAGACACACACACTCAGGCATACAGGCAGGATAGTAATCTCATTAACTACCTAGCTACGCTAATCGGTGGTTAATAATTGAAAAATGTATAATTAGTATTGATTAAGATTTATGTGAAATTTATTTTGGATTTTTATTGTTGTGTTAAACATTTTGTAAAAAATTCCTTAACCTTATTTAGCTTTAAGGTTTATTGCTCACTCAAGACATAAGTTTTTTTTCTTATTGAAATTATTTGCAAATTATATTCCTGAAATCCTGAGATGTGTGAAGACAAGTACGTAAGTACCTGACGGGACTTAAGTACTTATGTTGGCACATCTCACTAAACTTCACTCCAAACCTTCTTTTAAGTACCTTGTAGGACTTATAAGTTTGGGAGAAGCTTAAACCTTAAAAATACAATACGACTGCTTAATAAGATTGCGGTGTGTGAACATGTCTAATATTTTAAAAACCTTTTGTGATTAATTTGTTTCAGAACTTATAACTTGCTTTCAAGTGATCTCATGTATTCGTCACGAATTTTTAAATTTTTAGTGAACATATTATTCTTTAAAGCCATCTCACTTTAATACCCACTCGAATTAAAATTTTGTAAATATGCTACTGCTCCCCCACTAAAATTATTACACTAATGAAATAGCAAGCTGGTTTTCATAATTCTTCGAACAAGAATTTACGTATTCAATGGGTTTAAAAAATGCCACTTTTGTAGTATTTTCCTTGAATTAATCAGAGTATTTAATTTATGTTGGCAATTCCTTAAGTTTTCTGTCTCACTTAAGTGCATATTTGAAACTCGAATTCATGGCACACAAATGCGTCCAACTTAGTGTTAAATAAACGATTCGTCTTGTGAATAAAGATGTACCGTAATATACAGTAATATAAACTATTCCGCTACAAAAAAATAAAAATCTAAAAAATCTCATGTTTAAAACTTCTTATGCTTTTGCAAGTGCAGGAAAATGTTGAAAGGTAGTGAACTGTAAATGAAAACTTTTGTAACGTCTATTTTCATGTACGTCAAACGTTCCACATTTTTCCGAAACCACGGGTGTACATATTACAAAACTTTTGGAAGATATAATTCCCTGAATTTGAATTTCGAAACAAATAAAATGTTACAAAGCTTTTATCATTCTTTAACTTGCATATTATGTTGTGGTGTTGGTATTTCATTATCGTTTGGCTTCGAGTTAGTCCCATTAAACCGATTAAATCCCAATTTGCTTGCATATTTGGGTCGCCCTAGCGTTCAAGGCGTGAATTTGGATTTTTATATGTTCAAATGCCAAAGTTGCTTCATATTTGTATCTCTTTTCAACGATGTGGATATAAAATATTCTAACGTACCAATATTTCTTAGCCGTCGATATCCTGTGGGAATAAAATATTATCCATCCTATGTTCAAGATGTTCCAATTGAATTAGCCCATAAAGTTAACCAAAGCGGTAGTTTAGTTGTTTCGTACCCTAACCAATCAAAATTATGCAAATCCGAATTCTACCACAATTCAGATACTGTATGTACACATATATATTTCAATGAGTATAGTAGCCGTATTAAAACTTGCAACTTTCAGCAGTATCTATATGTACTACCTTCTAATGGACTGTTCAAATTGCATACATTATGGCTACACCATACAAAAACCAAGGAGAGTGCAGTTTATCACGATATAGTTGGTATAGTCATCTCAAGCGTGGAACACAATATTGCGCATTGGGTACCTAAGCAAAGTTATCATGCTTGGGATAATAGATTCAGCATAAGTGAAAACATAATTGTGTATGCCATAAATTTAGAAAAAATAAACAAAGTAAACCAGTCATTACGCGTACTTTTACCATCAATATTGAGCTCAGGAGGTAATTATCAATGGACGACTATAACCATACCTGATTATCTACCATTTGTAACCTTAAAAACAATTCAACAGTCATTTGATGACCATCTTGTCAACAAAATCAATATTTCGTCTTTCGGAGTTTATACTTTCGACATTTCATCCGAATACATTTTAGATCATTGTAGTGACAAACTTTTGGTTTCAAAGTTATTAAAGGGACACTCAATTCATAATCTGTTAATGTGCTTTAAAAGCAAAATACTGTGGGGATATATAGTCGAGAAGAATTTTGAACTTACCAACCTAGGCGTCTATGATATGCCGTACATTCTATTAGATCATTTCGCCGGATACGATATTGATAGTAAGTGGTTTGTCGCTTCCCATCCACCAACACAAACAAGATACATAGCTTGTGGAGACTCGTTTTTAGATTTCAGTCAACCGGCTAACATTTTCGTCGCAAGTTTTGAATACAGAACTTGGATTGCCATACTATTCGTATTTTTTGTGATGGTTCCTGTGCAATGGACAACTTTGTTGATGATAAATGGCTTTGGAACAAAAGAAACAACAAGAGCTTTATTTCAACAGTTAACCACTGTCGGAAAAATATTTCTTGAACAGTCTCCTGCATTCAAGTCAACAACCCTTATAAATGGTTCAACAAAAATGTTAGCAGGCTTTGTTCTAATATGTGCTTTGGTTTTGAATTCAAACTACAAAAATGATAATATGTATGAGATGATGTTGCCCAAGATTTTTAGACCACTTGAAACATTTGAGCAACTTATTCGTCCTAACTACAATGTTTATTCATTGTCTAAACTGTACCTTATCAATACAGACGCTCGGAAAGTTCTGCTAAATAAGACCCTATCAACCACATTTAAAACAGATGGAAAGCACTTTGGACACATTTTAGTAAATAATGAAATAGTAGTAGAATTTGTGTCTCGGTTTATGGAAATAAATGGAAACATGTCGTTGAAGAACATATTTTGACACAGAATATTACTGTACTTCGGGATAAACTATTATTGTATCCACATGGAGAAATTAATATTTTAAAAGAGTTAGAAGTTTGCAATAACACTGCATTCATAGAGGCGGATAGTGAAATAAATAAATGGGAAATGATTTTGCGGCATAAGGGTGTCAAGAAAATATCTGTGGGAAAAGAAGTATTGCTTAGCAAGAGTATTGGATATACACTCGAAGGATGGTTGCCAGGGTTTATATTTAGACGAATTGGAGGTGTCAAATGCGCCGGCATTATGGATTGGTGGAACAAAATATTTTCCGGACAACTGGCAAAAGTACGAACAAATCTAAAACGGCTAAATACTTCTGACAAGAAGCTATATGAGTACTACAATACGCAAGTAAACAATGCTAATGCATATAACTCGACAGAGTTTTTTCTAATATTTTATTTGGTACTAAAAATGAATTTCTTAGCTGGTATTTGTTGTGCATTTGAGTATTTATATT
>JAQFZH010003697.1:0-13351 GCA_034695485.1 Entomobrya nivalis | reverse complement strand
TGATATCGTTTAATTTACAGGATAGCCGATACGAAGTTTGCAAAATGTGATTCGAAACCACCTTTCGGTTTACACTTTGCAATTTAGGTTAAATGTGATATCGTTTAATTTACAGGATAGCCGATACGAAGTTTGCAAAATGTGATTCGAAACCACCTTTCGGTTTACACTTTGCAATTTAGGTTAAATGTGATATCGTTTAATTTACAGGATAGCCGATACGAAGTTTGCAAAATGTGATTCGAAACCACCTTTCGGTTTACACTTTGCAATTTAGGTTAAATGTGATATCGCGTACTTTACAGCATACCCGAAATGAACTTTGCAAAATGTGAATCGCTAACCCCTTTCTCTTTACACTTTGCAATTTGGGTTAAATGCGATATTGCTTAATTTACAGGATACATATGAAGTTTGGAGAATATGATTCGAAACATTTTCGCTTTACACTTTGCTATTTGGGTTAAATGTGATATCCCGTTATTTACAGGATGCCAAATATAAAGTTTGTAAAATGTGATTCGAATCTCCCTTTTGCTTTACACTTTGCAATTTGGTTAAATGCGTTACATCTTCATTTACAGGATGCCCAATATAATGTTTGTAAATGTGATTCGAAACACCCTTTCGGTTTAGATTTTGCAATTTAGGTTAACTATGATATCGCCTAAATTAGAGGATACCCGATACGAAGTTTGCAAAATGTGATTCGAAACCTCCTTTCGCTTTACACTTTGCAATTTGGTTAAATGTGAAATCGCTTAATTTACAGGATACCCGATATAAAGTTTGCAAAGTGTGATTCGAAACCCCCTTTCGCTTTACACTTTGCAATTTGGTTAAATGTGATATCGCTTAATTTACAGGATACCCGATATATAGTTTGCAAAGTGTGATTCGAAACCCCCTTTCGCTTTACACTTTGCAATATGGTTAAATGTGATTCATGATTTCAAAAACCCCAGCCGCCCAAACCGAAGGCAGAACTTACCTGATACGTAAACCATGTTATTTGACTATACACAGTAAAATTATCCTCAATGAGTTCGTCGAAATTGTAATAAGAAATCTGCCGACGAGGCAATACGATTTTGTACACATTCGCACTTTTAAAAGCATTGCTTATTACCAAGCTTGACAAAAATAATCCACTCATTAAAACCCTCCTCTGTTTTATTTTAATGAAGTTCTTGGGAAATTGGTCTCCTTGCTCTAGAAAAACTTTGACGATGCTAATAACACTAATTGAAAGAGAAACAGATCTCGAGCCATCTTTGTAAAACGTTCCAATTACAAAAGAGAGTAAAGTGACAGATGTAAATATGAGCAGCCAAATTTTCGGGTCCCGATAATATGTCAGAAACGCTTCTTGGAGTGTTACCTCTTGTCAAAAAACTGTAGTCGAAATCTGCTTGTCGAAAACAATTTTTTGTCGAATTTCCATTTGTCGAATATGGCTTAGTGTGATTTTTTAGTCGAATTTGTATTTGTCGATTTTTTTCTGAACACTCAAATGTTCAAATATCGGTATGACTTGAAAAAATTGTCTCATAGTTTCATTTTTTCTCAGTAGCATTCATGCACTACGACAGTTTTACTTAACCATTGACTCTCAAGAATCTACATCTCCAACTGTTGATATGATTCCCAGATTCCAATTCCCATAAACTAAAAACAATTCATCGTTCAAAGTTGGAGTTTACCAAAGTACTTAAGATGTATATCATTGAAAAGGAAGTGTTATATATTATCTGTGCAAAAACTGGTTAACACGCACAAACCAGCTTGTAGTATAAGAAAAAGGAATTGAGGAAGCCACACTTATCACTTCACTGCATTCGAATGAACTGTTATCAATATCATTACAAAAAAGTTAAACGGTCAGTAGAAAATGACAAAACATAAATAATGTCTATGGTCAAATCTTAACTATTGAGATAATTGTAAGTTTGTGTGACATGCTTCTAAAATATTTCGACTAATTAAGTTCTGCAAGCCGGGTTTCGGCTACTTCTTTTCGACTAGTAAAATGGCGGTTTTTGTTTCGACTAGAAAAATTTCGACAAGCAGTTTTCGACAAGGGGTAACACTACAAGAGGCGTTTCTGACATATTATACAGACCCAAATTTTCCAATCAAATGCCGAAATGAATTGGAGAAATGGAAAGGCTTCGATTCCACGAGAGCCACAACTGATAAAGTGGAGATCTCCAAATGGATTCATTCTTGAAATCGGGTTCTCATGAAATTCAAGATTCCCGGTTTTTATTTCAAATGCTCTAACCATGTAATCTGTAAAATATTCTGTTTCCTCGAAATAGCTTAATTTGTATGTGGTTACATTTCCCATGAACAAAGTAAAAATTGATGCATACGCAAAGCCAAGCATTTTTAGCTTTTCTGAAAAACGAAGTTTCAGCTTACGCAGATTCTGTAGCGGAGTTTTAATAAGTTCGACTTCGTTTTTCATGTAATGGCTAGTATATCCAGCCAAATCAAACTTTTTACCTGAAGAATCTGGCGACTCTTGTGGAAACGCAACCAACTTTTGAGTTTTTTCCAAAATTGCTATTTCGTGGAATGACATGGAGTCCAGATTTATTGGATTTACAGACAGTAAGTTTTTACATTCCGGACAGATATATATTACGTTCAATTTTCTGATATTGCACCCCAAATTTATTTGGATGTTCTCAAATTTGGCGTTGCAACCAACATGTCCTATTATTTGGACGTCATTGATGATGTTTACTCTATTATGTTGATGAAATCTACTGTTCAGTTTCCTAGTCCAAGCAGCTAAGGATGCCCAATCGTACTCACTCACACTATCTTTTGTATCAACTAATAAGTGAATTGGTGGTCTTAAACTAGGTAAAATGTTTAATTTTGAGAAAGACGATCTAATTAATATGTCTGTGTATTTTCCAAGACGAAGTCACCTATCTGGCATAAACAAATCAACTTGAATTTCGCATTGCCATGGTCTTGATGACAAAATAAAGTTGGGTGGTGGATCTAATCCTGCACAATGGCCACTTGTAACATTTACTGACCTAAGCGAAAAGTCGTCGATGAAATTTTGACAGTAGTATTGAGAATAGAAATCGTAAGTATCGTAAGGCCATTGAATGTCGTAGGAAAAATCTTTAGAAAAGTTTCCATTTAGCTTGGGAATAATTTCCTTCGGGATCCAAATGAGCTGCTCGTCAGGACCAAAATTCCTTTCGAAGCCTAGTGCAACGTCAAGTTGTCGAAGCATAACAGGGAACTCAATGGTTAGTCGGATATCGATACCTTCAAAATTGTTTATTGCAATGAGGCATTTGTCGTCAATGAAATGCCTAAGAGTTGAGTAAAAGTTATTCACAATTTTAGGAGTTTTGGGGATGTCTGACTTTGGTTTAGCAGCTGTTATGTATTCAGCAATTGAACCTCTTCTTGAAAACGGTTTTAAAAGTGACAAGGAATTCAGAGGTTTTGTTGAAAGAGTGTACGTCAACGGTACTCTAATTTTGTCTTCTATTATGCCCAGATTAGACTCTAGAAGAATAATGAAGGAAAGTAGAAACAAAATGGATCGAATTGGAGTTTCCATTTCAGAAAAGAAGTAGATACGGTATTCAGCGAAAAATCTACTAAACGGTAAACTTAAGTTAAAATTCCGTATTTTTATGTTAATTTTCCATAATACGATTTGACTAGATGAAATATGTGGTCACCAAACAAATCCATTTGATTGACGATTTAATTTTTATTGGCTAAATCGATTTGGTTGTCCAATAAAATTTCATGATTTGATAAATATTTTAACACTTTGAACTCAAGTTGTACAATAAATACATTTTGAATTTTTGACTTGAAAATGTTTAAAGTCAGCAGCTTTCTTTTTTGAAAAAAAAACACTTTACTTGAGCTTTGTAAACGGTTTTCTTCCACAACGAGTTATTTAAAAGTCTACAATGTTTTTGATATGTCTGGAGTCATAAACGGAGCAAGTGCTTCATTTTGTACCATGGTAACCTAAACTCCTCAGAATTAAACAATTCTTAAAGTTTATAGACTACTTATAAACTGAACTGTGAAATTTACCTGCGATGACTTTAGTGCTGTTTCAACAACTAGACGTCAGTCGCCCCAAGATAGTGATGATATGTTGTGCAAAGCACTTTATCACAAAGCTCGTCAAAGTTCTGAGCTACTTCTTCCACTTCGTAAGCTACTTCAAGTATGCAAGTCTATGCAACTCATTATTACTGACCTGAATATCAATCCAGATAAAATAATCATATAATGCACGTTCTGGTTAATCATTCAAAAAAGTCCACTGATATTTTAGCATAATTAACTTATATATGTTATATGAGAAAAGTTATGTGCAAACATGCAAAGTTAAGGTTTTACGTGTAAAACTTTCTGGTTATAGCAAATTATTTAAATGAGAACCATCACTTAAGAAGTTTTCATATCAAAGTAAGTTATACAAGTACCTTGTACCTTACACAACTTTATTTCTTGATATAACAGTTACATACATTTTTTGATCTTACAGTAATTTAATTAAAGACATTCTAGTTGAGATATTTATCTGCTGGTGCAAATGAAGCTTAGTGACGGACATTCTCATTTGAGACATCCTCGAACGTTCAAATTTAGGGGCTAAACGGCAAACAAGGATTCTGTACCAGACATACAAAGTCGAACAATTGAATATGCAACTTTCTAGACTATTTTTGGCACACAAAATTCAAGGATGACCATACTTTTTCCCGAATGACCACACCCAACGTTACAATTAGGACCAGTACCCAACACCTCCTACAGGTCAACGCATCACCTCGTTAAGTACACACCCTCATATAACTAGAACATTTCTGCAGGCTATCTCTTTCCCGTTGCTTTGTTCTGTCAGCTCCGTTGGTTTGCTTGACGGTTCATGACTATTCAATTGATGAAAGGCAGCTGTTCAAAGAATTCATGGATATGATTTACGGCAATGATTTTTTTTGAAATCCTATCAATTTGGTTTGATAAACTAAAGTCTGGTTTGGTTTCAAGATTTACTAGGTACAAAAATGCTGAAATATTAGGTCCATTTGATGGCTTTATGCAAAAAAATTGCGCACCGCGGTTAACATCGATGCTAGTCAAAATTCTATGTAACTGAATTACGAAATAAGGACTTTCTGTTCGAAGCAAATGGTTCAAGTTCCTTCAATTGATGAACGGCAGCTGTTGAAAAAAAAATCAAGTACTAGAATTTACTAACCCAATTTATAAAATTTTATCATGTCAAATTTTTACAATGAATGAATGTAGACTGTTGGGGTATTCCAGTAAAATTTGCCGCATTTTTACCTGAACAGGTTTGGAACTCGCTGGTTGATTTTCAGCTCGATTATAATTAACCAGCCTTACTTTTGCTGAAAATATTTATGCCAGTAAAGCTTTTATTTAAACTATTGGAAATTCTATTATCTGCGCTTAAAGTTGATGTTCATTGTGAATGTTCATTGTAACTGAATTACAAAATTAAATTACAAATGTTTTAAAACAAACAAGATTTTTCTCTAAAATGTTGCCAGTTGGTTGATTTGGCTAAAATATTCACAATTTAATTAAAAATTGTTTGATTAAAATCTTAAAATTTGAGATCAAAATCAAAATTACATTTTGGTTTTACAGTTTTACATGCTCAATTGAAAAATAGTACCACTTATGCGATCGTAAAATTTGCTTACAAGAAATCTGTTTTACCTGTGTAGTTTAACCGATGAACTGGGCAAAAAAGGTCAAAAATCGACGAAGGTTTAAATTACTCCTACCGGAAGAATGTGCAATTTCTCAAGCATTTCCCCAAATCGTGTTGAGAATATAATGCAAAAGTTGAACTAATCAGGTTTGCGCATTTGGAATTTTCCGAAGACTTTATGCGATTTTAAAATAGGCCTACACAAATTGTGTTTCCCCTCTGTAGTTTAACCAATGAACTGGGCAAAAAAGGTCAAAAATCGACGAAGGTTTAAATTACTCCTACCGGAAGAATGTGCAATTTCTCAAGCATTTCCCCAAATCGTGTTGAGAATATAATGCAAAAGTTGAACTAATCAGGTTTGCGCATTTGGAATTTTCCGAAGACTTTATGCGATTTTAAAATAGGCCTACACAAATTGTGTTTCCCCTCTGTAGTTTAACCAATGAACTGGGCAAAAATAGGCAAAAATCGACGAAGGTTTAAATTACTCCTACCGGAAGAATGTGCAATTTCTCAACCATTTTCCCAAATTGTGTTGGAAATAGAGTGGAAAAGTTGAACTAATCAAGTTGGGACATTTGGATTTTTCCGATCACCTTTACAATCGCAAAATTATTCCACTTAAGTTGTTGTAATATTTGGTTGCAGGAATTGTGTTTTTCCTCTGTCGTTTAACCAATGAACTGGGCAAAAATTATCAAAACTCGACGCGGCTTAAACGACTTTTACCCGGGCAATGTGCAATTTCTGGAGCATTTTCCCAAATCGTGTTGAGAATAGAGTGGAAAGGTTCAACCAATCAGGTTTCGCATTCGGATTTTTTTGAAGACTTTCAAATTTCTAAAATTTCCTTGCAAAAATTGTGCTTTCCCTCTGTAGTTGAAGCGATGAACTGAGCAAAAAAATGTCAAAAATTGACGCGCCTTAAACTACTTCTAACCGGAAAATGCGCAATTTCTCAAGCATTCCACTCTTATCGTGTTGAGAATAGAGTGGAAATGTTGAACTAATCAAGTTGCGCATTTGGATTTTTTCGAACACTTAGAAGGTTGTAATTATTTTCCCGAATGCGCATATTTGTTTGGGTCGATATTTGTCCTAATGCATAATACTGCATCTCCAGGACCTAAAAGAGCAGACATGCGCTTACGTTCTTAAGTATTAGAGTAAATAGTGACCACAACAAACATACGCATTTGGGAAAACGGTTTTGATTTTTAGATTGTAAAACTGTTCCAAAAAGTTAACTTTTGATTAGAATCTAAGATATACTCTTGGCAAAAACTGCATTGGTAGTAATAAAACTATTTATTTCATAGTTTTTGGTTTGCAGTAAATTGTTAAAAACAGGAAAAACATCGTTCGATATCTATTCCACATTCAATATTTGTATTTATTTTGATTAAAAAATTGGGCTGACGTGAAAAAATAACCACAGCATTGAAATTGGTTTCCTCTATATGCTTCAGATTTGCGAACTTTAGATATCCTTATATTAAAGGAATAGTTTATAACTACAGTACAACCATTGACTTCCAAACTATTGATTCCAGATTGATTAAGCTAAAATACAAAATATTAATATATCGTGATATTTAGGTACATCAAGATGCAATAATATCTACACTTATAAAGTACTTTTATGGTACTAGATCATAAATTTGAACATTTGTAAGCGTCAGTTTAATCAACCAGGATGTAATCTCGAAGCTCACAATTACAAGTCCATGCTGTATTCTGTTCAAAATATGTTAATCACTTACTCCAATTTAAGTAAAAACTTGGAAAAATTTATTTAAAATTAAGTCAATTTTTTTTACCAAAGTTGATACGTTACTTGGATAACCTGGAATTTTTAACCTATCTCATTCCAATAATATAATTGTACAATCTACTGCAACTACAAATGATACCATAACATTATGTAATTTTTTGTTTTTTCATTTGAATTAAACATAAAGCATGTCCGGAAACAATTGCGACAAATTTTGAAGTTAATTCATTAATAACTAGAAGCAGTATCTAAGTAGGCAAAAATATATTTAAATACTACTGACTTTAAGGTATTAAAATGATATAACGTCGGATCCTTGAACGACTTTTCCATCAAGGAAACTGCAGAAAATGAAACGTTCCAAACACGCAATAATTCATACCATTAAAAAACAACTGATAGGTCAAGGGTCAAAACCATAAAACTTTTTTTAATGAGACTTTTTTATGATCTATGATTCTAAAAGTTATAACTACGTTTTAGGCTGCAAATAAAACGAGCCACATCAATAATGTCTTCACGTCTACATCCGAGGAAACCCTTGGAATGTATTAGAAGACTTTGAAAACGTTCAAACAGGACCCTTCCGTTACCATGCGTGCTGCTGCCATGGAACTTAAAATTTAGCGATAAACTTTAAAGATAATTGAAGCTAAGGAACTAAGCTTCAAACCTCAAACCAAAAAAATGTCATCCAAGATGGTGAACGATAAGGAACAGTGCCCAAAAAGCGGATGCACATTTTTCACTTAAAAAATCACTTCAAACCATGAAAGCTGGAATTGTTGTAAAATCTTAAAATGCCCCAGTCTTGCCAGAAACACGAAATATCGCGATGTTCTGGGCATTATTCAAAGCCAAATGAGCCAAGCCATTAATACAACTAAAGTCTTTTAGAAATTCATCATCCTATGCAGAAGTATAGGTCGAAACGTAGCTAGGCACATAAAAATAATCCTGATTTCTTGTAATTGGCAGCGCTTTCGAAATGCTCCGTTATATTGGTAAGAAAGGCATTTAAAGATTCGGTGTTGTATGATTTTTGTGCCTCAAAGTTAGTGGTATTTAAATACATTTTTGCTTACTTAAATACTGCTTCTAGGTATAGATGAATAAACTTCAAAAATTGTCGCAATGGTTTCCGGACATGTTTTAAATTGTTATAAATTCAGTTTTGTTGCTGATACAGATAACAGTATTCGTTGATATTCGCATGCCATGCCTATGTATTGTAAAAAATTGTTAATTTATTCCATTCTATATCTCCTGTAACATTGGTTACGAATATATAATTGTGCGCATCCAAATTTTTATTTGAAGTCGTTTTTGAAACAAATTTTTAAATGGGAAACAAAAAATTTGTAGGAACACAAGTTAATTTTTGATCAATTCCTGTACTTTGAGCTGCATTTTGTTAGCTAACGTGAGTTAAGTTTATTTGTTGCCTTACTGTGGTTGGTTTCCTACTTCATATTTGCCTAGGTCATCCTTATTGCCCTTCTTGAAATAAAGCGTACCATATCTTCCAGTTGGATTGTATGCATACCATGGGGTGCCAACTAACGGTTTGATTTGTCCCGCGTACAAAGGTGTGCATTGTTGAACGACGTGCCGCAAGTCTAGCATTAAAACAAACCCAACGCCAATGCATTAGTATTCGTACCATATGTTCTAATATATTATGTTAATATTTGAGGGGCATTGTGAATTCTCTTCTTGTTAGTAATGCGTTAAGTCAACTCGTCTGCTTGTGACAGACACCTGTTTGGTGGTTGATAATTTTTTCATGTGAGAGCAATGCTCGCCGTTTGTGTATGGTAAAAAACGAGTATTGCTTGGATTGAAATGAGTAAGTGTGATTAGTGGCCGAATCTTCCGTAAAATTGAATTTGTTAATTAAATATTTGAAACTGAATAAGACTTGTTAGTCTTCGTAATAAATGAAGGAATGATAATCAGTTTCATTTCTGGAGTGAAAATGCGTGAAAATTTGTCAATGAAGAAAATAGGTGGTTTTAAACAAAAATCAACCTGAAAACTTTTACATCAACTGTAACTTTTTTGGACTATTGCATCTTGGCTAACTTCGATTGACTTTGAAGAAAATTTACTTTATTTATTTGTATGAATTTGTGTTGAATAAACTCTACCTTGTTGTTTGATGTCTAGCCAGCCACTAGCTACTTTACACAAAATCAAGCCATCTGTCTTGCCTAAATCACACCTTTCCCTATTTTATCTGGAATTTTTACGCTTTCTTTCTTTACTTCATTCTTTTATGCTGCAGAGCAACAGAGGATATGGTAAGCAATTACAGATGTCTAGTTGTGGCCTTATTGTTTAGGACGGGCGTGGCATTAATTGATTCGCTTGACCCTTGGACGAAGTTTCCGCCTTGGTACGTGTGATCCATTGCTGTCGTCTGAAGAGGACAGTGGTACTGGAACATGTGTGGAGGTGGACAGCCGTGGAAATAATCCTTGCAACTGGTCGAGGTAGAGGTCCTGTGTGGGTTCCAGCTGCGAGAGTAACTTGAGTATTAGGAGAAATAATACATGAAATGGTACCTGGTGTTGAGTAGAAAGAGCAAGGGCCGGCCACTGTGTTCTTGGATTTGTTGGACAGGGTATTGTTTTTGAGGACTACTTGGTCCCAACGGCAAAGCTGTCCTGTCGACGATGTTGGTCGTAATAAACCTTCTGCGTCTTTTGAGCCTCCTCCAATTTTGTTTTAACTTGGTCAATCATCTTGTGGAAGGCTGTTCGGTGGTTGATATTGGGATTGTCGTCTGTTGGTGAGTCAGAGTCTGGCGCTTCCACAAAATTATCTAAAGGTAGCCTGGGCTCCTTGTTGGACATGATCTGGTAGCTGCTCCGCTCATTTGTTATGGGGTTGATCTTCAATGTAGATCCGTAGCATTGGCTTTATGACGCGGTTGACCCGTTCTGCCAAATTTGTTTGGGGAGGGTATGGGGAACTGAACGAGTGAGTTATTCCCCATTTGCCGCAGAGCGATTTCATTGTTGATGATCGGAAAACTGTTGCATTGTTGATACAATGGTATTAGGGGAGAAGAAACAGCAAAACACATCTGTCTCTTATATTTGCACACTGGCTGCGGCAGTCTCATCACGTAATTGGAACAACTAGACATTAAAAAATCCATCTACTATTACGAAAGGGTAGCAGTAATTGTTTGAGGTGGATGGGATGTAATGTCCAAGCAGATAAATTTAGAGAGTGTTCCAAGGTGAAGTATCTTGTCTGACTCCCATTTTTCCATTGTTAGGATACTTGTTTCGCTGGCAGGAGCCACAAGTTTTGATTTATTCTTCGAAGTATTTCCGCCTGCCCTTGAAGTACACACGGCCTTTCAGTCACTGGAACGTCTCGTCGACTCCCATATGGCCACTGGCCGGAAAGTCATGCAGATTCTGAATAACTTATCCCCACCACCTTAAAGTGGGACGATTTTTCTAGATTTTATTTTGCAGTATAATATTCCGTGATAAATGCAGAATAAATCATGATTGGCTGTGAGTTGTACATTACTGTCAGGGCCCTTGTCTTGTTCTTATTTAATGACTTTTTCAGAGATGCCACAGGTTAGAGAGAGGGCGCTGATGAAGAGTAGTAACAAATTGTCTTCTTTGTTTTCACTGGCAGGATTGACTGCCTAGAGTGGAGAGGAAATCGGATACAATGTTATCTCTCCCATTATTATGTAAAATATTGGGGCACCAATCTTGGAGTTTCCAGCTCCACCTCATCAAGTGAGAGTTGTTGTTGCGCATGGTTTGGAGGCAGTAGACTGCAGTGTTGTCAGTCTCCACAGAAAACGAAGCTATATCAAGGTGCTTACGGAAGTGTTCCAGAGTATATGAGTGCGATCTTTCGCAACGGTGGAGTAGTTTTGTTGGATCGGAGGGGAACTTTTGCTGGTGAAAGCGATGGGAAATTTGTTGTTATATTCATCCACTTGAAAAAGGTATCCCGAGACACCAGTTTTTGATGTGTCCGTTCTGAGGATGAAACCTTTCTTGAAATGTTGGAGGGAAGTCTCTATGGCAAGGTCGTCTTTGAGTTTCCTAAAGGCTGCCTCATGTTCTGGAAGCCATTTAAATTTTTGGTTAAGCTGGAGGAGGCAGTAAAGTGGCTTTGCTGTTACTGCAATATTCGGGTGAAATGTTGGAACCAGCCTAGGGCTCCCAATTTTTTTCAAATGCTTTCATGCTTTTGGGGACAAAAGTCCTTTGATGGCAACGACTTTCTCTCGGAGTTCTTCTCTATTCCTTTAGTGGTTATGATGTGTCCTAAAAACTTTACCTTGTCTCGTCCAAACTGACATTGATCACTTTTGACGGTCATGTTTGCTTGAATCAGTCGATCAAATACGGTGCGGATGTGTTTAAGGTGGTCAGCAGAATTGAATTGAATTGAGAATACAAGAATATCATCACGGTAAGTGTGTTGAAAATGGGGTGAAGTCTAAATAAAACTGATGAAATCTTAAATCTCAGTCATAAATAAAACGCCCACTTTCATGAAAACAGAATAATTCCAGTATAGTTCGGTCACAGGATAACCAGTCAATTAAGATGCAGAAATTAACTCAAACAAACGCCAAATGTTATTACAAAATTAAACGGTATTTTATTAACCAATTAACTTAAATTACTAACAAAATTAATGGCAATTAGCCTAAGAAATGTTTATCTCAAAATGTGCTGTTATACAGCTTTTACGAGAAGACTACCTTGAAGGAGAGTGCTAATGTGTTGAAAGCCACAGAGCAAGTGTGCGTAGAGCACTGAAATTGCTAGTGTGATTTCCTCGTGGAATCTTCATACCAGTTTCCCACAGCAACAAAAGGGGCAAACTAAGACCAAAAAAGGAGTATTGGATTCTGTATCCATCTCCACCCTAGCACCCCTTTTGCACCCCTTTTGCACCCTAGCACTACAGGCACCGTAGCACCGTAGCACCCCTTTGCACCCCTTTTGCACCCCAGAAAAGCAACAATGATGTACTGTGTGTTTCATAAAAATAGCAATGATCCCATATAGATCATTGCTATTTTTACCATTGCTCTAGTGTACATTTTGCGACAATATGCATGGATGTTGCATGTATGTATGAATGTATTTATATTTTACCCAAAATCAATAAAATTCTGGTTATACCTAGAAAATTATTTTATCGGTTTTAGCTAGTTTTCTACAATATCATAATATCTTTGTGATGATTTCTAAATTTTTATGTAATATTATACATTAATATAGACACCTAGGCAGGCATATATGTAAGCTTCGCTAAACGCTAAACTTTGTCAAAAATAATAATTTTTCTGTGAAGCCATTAAAATTGGGAATAGCACGTGCTAGATCTAGTTTGCTTAAACTTTCAAATGTGTGTATATGAAATCGAATGAAATTTAAGTCATGCGTAAATGTAAACTTAACAAAACCGAACATTATTAGTCTTGTTTTGAATAAAGCTGGCTTCCTTTAAAAATGATTAGTGTTTGCACAGTCCGTTATAATTGACATAATTTGCATACATTACAAACCAAATGGAAATCCAATGGAGTACAGAATACTAAAATATTTGTGTCAGTGTGGCAAAAACAAACAAATGTTTTAATTATACACCCATGCAGATTTAAAGTATGTTCGTATGGTCGTATTTTTCATATTTCAATTTTTTAAGTGCAGCTTTCCATTTTAACTAGCTCTACTTTCTAACCAAAGATTATACCATATGCATTTTGCTGGCATACACTAGATAGACGATTCTTTGTAAACTTTTTGGCTGTATTTACT
>JAQFZH010003696.1:0-13354 GCA_034695485.1 Entomobrya nivalis | reverse complement strand
CAATTCTTGCACGGCTCTAATTAAGATAAAAATTAATTAATTTAAATTAAAAGAGAAAAAGAGAGAATTAATTATAATTAATTTGATTTTTAAAATTTTTATACCCTGAAGTTTTCACTACGTGTTAGCTGATTAGCTGCCGGATTATCGTTCCTTTCACCTTGACTTCTCAAGTAAAATCCATAGCCAATTATACAAGCCATACAAATAAGCAAGCCAGTTATTCCAATGAGCATTACTGATACTTGGATGACGAGCATGGACAGGGAGATGTACAAGTAAAATGTGGCTTCTTCCTTCTGTATGAAAAAAATAGCAAAGAAGAGAAAATTTAGTGAATTTAAGTTAGCGAAAAACTACATTTAATTAAATGATAAAATATTAATTTATTTCATGTGCGTACAGCAGCCTGATTTTTTAAAGGATGATCTTGATCCGACATAATTTAGAGGTAGAACACGGTCCTGGTCCAAGGTGCGATGCATTTAAGTCCGTCAAAATTACAAAGTTGTTAGTACGTCCAGTTTATGAGTTTTTAGCGGTCATTTAGTTTTCTACCAATTTTAATTTAAAACATTATAAAAAAAGTTAACCAAAGTTAGATGAATTTTATATTAAATATATTTTCACGGCAACCATTAATCCACAGTAGCTAAAAATGTCGTGCTTAAATTGTTACACCGTCATGCGTCACATTAAAATTCATACCCAAAGAAACGGTCGAGAACATAAAGTAACTTGTTTTAGAGCAATGCCAAAATATTCAAAGTTGATGTGGTTTTGACACTTGACTTGGTGTTCTCATGTTCGGTCACAAGTCAAAACGTGACTTTTGCACGTTACATTTGCATGATGCATGGTTTAACTTTAATCAGAATTTACAATTTAGTTGGTTTAGACTAGATGAAACAGGTCTTCCGATTAAAAATGGAATCTGACGTACATTGCCTACTCGTTGCGAATATATTAACTGGAGATTATAGCTTCCATAATTTTATACAGATTATTTTTAGCAATTTTTTACACGAATTTATGTCCTTTGGTGCTTCGGTGCGCAATGTTGTAGTTGGTCATGGTCAACTGTTCGATAAAATTTTAAGGTACATACAAACATAGTACATACATTAATATTGTCAGGTCAACTTTCTCATGAATATCATTTTACAAATATTTCCATAGAGGGTCAAAGACCAAGAGTACCAGTTTAGTTAGAAATACTTCAATTCAATGCACGAAACCATTTTATGCCTTTAACTTGCAACGTTGCAACTACTCCTTGGACACGGGGTTTCCAATGTTTTATGAATATTGGATCGACCTCTGTTGAACAAATGTACATGTGACAACTGACTGTTTTTTTCTAAACTTTTTATTGAAACTTAAAATTAAAATGTTTAACTTAAGCTGAAAATTATATGAATTTTCTTAAAGAATGTGTAAATCTTTATATTTATTACGGAGCTAAAAGCGAAGCTCAGCGGAGAACTGACTTTAACGTGTTTGTCGGTCTGTCCGTATGTCACCACGATAACTCAAAAATGCGTTGACCGATTTCGTTTAAATTTGTCGTATGGGCCACTATGGTTAAGAGCAAGAACTATAATGATGTTCAGCCTAATAGGTCAAACCCCAAGGTCAAAGTCGAAAGTTTTCAACTTGTACATAGTGTACATTTGAATAGTACAATCGAAAGCTCTCGTAGAGTGGATCCCAAAACATGTGTCACTTTAGGTCATGTGATCTCATTGGGGCCAAAAGGTTGCAATATCAAACACATGGCATGTGACATATCATTTAAAAGCGCTTTTAATTGTCAGCAGCAAAATGCTCATCACTATCAGCTCTGTCGTTATGATCGCTTACAGCGGGTTTATTGTTACTTCACAATTTACAACATGGGAAAGTGGTCGTTTTACTCGTTGGTAATTTGCAAGGACATTTCGACATACTCAAATTTGAATTCAGCTACATCCATCCCATCCCATTTTTTTCCACTTTAAAAATGTTTGGCGGTTGCAATTACAATCTGTCCCTTGCTCTCATAATGTTGTTGTTGTTGGGAGCGTCATTTTTATTTTTCTGAAGAATATTTTGTAATCTGTAAATATAAAAGGGTTTAAAATATAAACTTATGTAAATCCACATACCATTGTGTGTATTGAAAAGGAACAGGTTCTTCAAGTACTTATTTTTGGAATAGAAGGTAAAAAGTGACCTGAGACAACAGTCATATATTTTTGATCAATTGGCTTGCTTAGTGGTTCTAACAATGTATCAGTAACACTGTACACCATATTCTTCATACTTTTACTTCATTAATAATTAGCATAATAACATTAAATGGGAATTACCAAAACTACAAAAAATTCAATATGCGCAGTTTGCGTAGCGACAACCGTCTGCTGACGTCAATGGATTTTTTTAAAATCTGAACCAAAACAAGACAAATTGAATAGAAACCAATCACAAAGCATTTATATTGGTTGGTGTACGTGTGTGCATGGAAGAAAGTTAAAAAAATCGAGAATAAAAAAAAATTGGAGGAAAACAGCCAACAAAAGTAACGATTAGCAAATACAGAATGTAACCGGTTATAAGTAAGTACCAACGAAGTGGATCATTGAGCAAAGCACAAGCACAGGCCTAAATGGTTAAATATTATTAAGGCACCTGAGGTTTCTTGAATATTCTACATAAAATGCGACAATAAATTGTAAAAGTATACTCAATGTTTTTTTGGGCTACGATACGATTTGCAAATAAAAAAGTATGCGTGATTAGTCCCGTACGTTGGAATTCTTACAGATTGCCCGGTTATTGGAATAGGAAATGTCCTTAGTGGCCATGCGGAAAATTTGGTCCCTTAGTTTCTGAGCCTAAATGTCTGCTAGAAATACTGTTTAAGAATTTAATTTTGCAAAATTTCCCTACTGACCTTAAATACCTGTTTTATCTTCAGATTGCCCGGTACCGTCGAAACTGTCTCATGTAAGAATTCGAACGTCCGATCTGTCATGTACCTACTACCAGTACCTACACTAAAGTCAACCTTTCATGATAAAAAATTGCATGTTATCTATAATTTTATAGATGTACATAGATTATACTAACTATAAATTTGTATTGTTATAATATTTATATGCTCAATATAATCATATGTAATAATAAAATCATAAAATATATACTGATTTACGTCATCCGAGGTGGCTACTTTTGCCCATATTTTACACTTATAGGCACAACATTTAATGCAATGAACCCATTTTACATGGCAAATTTCTAGAAGGTGGTCATTCCACAGATTTCCCAATCACCAAATAAATAAAAGTGAAAAAAAATGTTCCAACTGAATAGTAAAAATCCTTCTGGGGGAAAGAGAGAATATTTCTATAAAATTCCAAGGGTTGGGGTAGCATGGCCAATATCCCTGCAAGCGAAAGAATTGGAAAGCAATTCAGTGGTTCAAAGGAATAAAGAATACCAACGAAGAAGGTCGAGTGGCCAAGTGGGAGAAAACGAAGGGGAAAGGGATTTAAGGGAACAAGTTGACAAAAATATAATTGGTCATGACCATGGCTTTGTGGGACCTTTTGGGTGGAAAAAATGTAAGTGAGAAGTGAAACAAAATAAATCGAATAATTTTTATGATAACCATAATAGCTTAAGTTAAATGATATGAGCAGTATTAACCATATTTTTTCGAATGGTAACTTCCATTATTTCCAGATATCTATGTTGACCATACCGCATCTGGAAAAGCACTGAAAAGTATTGAACATTTTATTGAAGATCAGGTTCTACCGCACTATGCGAATACCCACACAACCGTATCCAACACTGCTTTGCAAACTACTATTCTCCGGTAAATGTCTGCTCTGCAGATCTAAAAATAGTCAGGGAAACCTTTCTTTTGAAAAAAATATGTGAAATTAATTACTTGTTTCGTTAGAAACGAGGCCAGAAACACAATTCGACAATCTGTTGGTGCCACTGAGAACGATGAGGTGATATTTTGCGGATCTGGGGCAACTTCCGGTGTGCATAAACTGCTTCATTCGATATCCTATCCGAAATCGAGAAAACTTATTGTTTTTGTGGGACCATTCGAGCATCATTCAAATATACTTCCGTGGAGAGAAGCTGCGTCGAAGGTGAACGAGTTTTTTTTAAACTTTATAAATAACCCAAATAAATAAATTGTTCTAGTTAATAAACCAATTTTTCAATTTGATCCAATGTCATTTTTTTGTGATCATATTTATATTTATACAGGTAATTCAGGTTCCCACGAATCCAGAAACAGGACACATTGACGTCATTCACCTACGTGACAACCTGAAGAAGGTGACAACAAAGTGGTTCAACACAAAGAACCAGTTGATAGTCGGCTGCTTTTCTGCAGGTTCTAATGTAACAGGAGCAGTGACAGACGACGTTGAGGTTACAGAGTTGCTTCACGAATTTGGAGCTTTAGCATTTTGGGACTATGCTGCTGCGGCGCCTCATGTTCAAGTTAACATGAATCCTAAAAGTAAGAATGAGGATAGCCCGGCCGCTGCTGCCTTTAAAGACGCAATATTTTTCTCCGGGCACAAGTTTCTGGGGGGCCCACAAACTCCTGGTTGGATATTTGAACAGACAAATTTTTATTACTTTCTCTGGGAATAAAAAAAAATCAATACTAATTTATGCTAATTTTTTCAGGTGTACTAGTCGTAAAAAAGCATGTTCTACAAAATCCGGTTCCCCATGCAATGGGTGGTGGTACTGTGCTATTTACAACGAGACGGGGACATCACTACCTTGACAACCTACATGAAAGGGAGGAAGGTGGCACCCCCAATATTGCTGGATCCATCCGACTTGGACTGGTATTTCGCTTGCGGAACATGATTGGGATTCAGAATATTGAAGAAATGGAAGCACAATTATGTCGGTAAGTTTGGCATCCCCAAGACTAACTTATCATTATCATCACTTATATGTATGGGGCATTTTGATATAGCTTCTTAATTCCTTGGAAAAAAGACGAATGCTCAATGAGTGGACTGAACTACCCGAAATACACATTCTTGGCGACAATATCAACCCCCGGTTGCCTTGCATTTCCTTTCTGATTGAACATAAGAAGAGTGGCTACTTTCTTCATCATAGCTTTGTGGTTGCCCTTCTCAACGATCTTTTTGGGATACAATGTAGAGGAGGATGTATGTGTGCTGGGCCGTATGCACAAGCCCTGCTGGGGATTGATGATAACCTGGCAAGTTTGTATGAAGCATGTTTGAAAAATGAGGGCTGTTTGGGGAGTGTTTTGAAGCCTGGGTTTGTCAGGATATCTTTGAGCTATCATTCTTCTGTGGAGGAAATCGAGTTTGTCATTCAGGCAGTGATGCTAGTTGCAAAGTATGGGTGGAAAATGCTTCCGCTTTACAAGATCGATAAGGAGTCTGGTTCGTTTGTCTTCAAGGGAAAGTTTAAGGTACAGTCACCTTTCAATGGGGAAATGTAAGACTGACTGCTATTGCCACCTGCATCTAATTTTTACTATCGATCTTTCTTATGAATATTTTTCAGCCTACTGTCACCTCACTGGCTTTATTTGATAAGAGGTTCCTACTATCATCTACCAAACCTTATGGCGGCGCTACTGATGCATCAAGAAATTTTGACGCTGCGAGCATCTTAAAGCAAGCCAAGCATTTTATGACTTCATATTACCCCAGCAAATCATTGTCCAGAATGACAAGACGTGACTCTGACTTCATACTCTCATTTAAAAATGCAAAGCGACTAAATAAACTTCGATGGTTTATGCTCCCTTCGGAGTCATTATTTCTTCAGTATTTCCCTTCAAGTATTGTTGAATCCCCCAGACCATTTACACCACTTGTCCTGAAAATTGAGGATGATGACGAGGATTTGAAATGTTTTATTGATCCAAATAATAATAGCTGTCCCACAGTTGGAAGAATTAGTCAAACTACTGTGGGGAATTGGAAAAAGGGTAGCGTTCCGGATCAAATTTACAGGGCTTGGAATCGAAGGAGAAAGTCAAGGTCAAATAGTGAGAGCGGAATGGGTTTGATGATGCGTACTACTCACACAAACAAAGTTGATGATGATCAGTCAAGTGACAGTGAGTCAACAACAAGTGGATTTGAGGACGATGAGTACTTGCAGTAAACGGTAAGGCCTTGGTAAAAGGTAACGGCAAGGTCTTGTAAAAATTTAAACAAAATGAATGCTAGTTGATCAATAGTTTTTGCCAAATATGATTATTTTTTAATGAGAACAAATTTCTAATGAAGCTGTTATGCAGATGAGCTCGACATCTTTCGGCTCGGCGCCAGAATGACGTATAGTTGTAATCTCCAAATGTATTAATGAATTTTTTATTCAATATTCCAACTTGCATTGATAAGTAATTTAGTATAAGGATTCAGTAGTAAAATAATATTGAATTAATATTTTTGTTTGCTTTTACTTTAAAGAACTTATGTAGTTAGAATTTACATTTTGTGAGAAACGATAAGAACTTTTCCATTTATTTTTACTTCAACTTTTTTTATGTTATGTATGATAAGCAGAAAAACATAAATGTAGCCAATAAACAAATCCTTCTTTTTTAAGTCCGAAGGACTTCCACTCACATTGTCATCATCATATCTAAAGATGAAACGTAACAGGTAGACTACAGAATCAGAACAATGCATTTTGTATTTGAAGGTGAACAAAAGTTTCCCGCATGGTTCGAGAATATAGAAGGGTGCTACAAAGATAGAAACTAAAAATAACCAATCAATAATAGAAGGAGATTTAAAAGAAAATTGAAAGAAATCTCGTAAAATTATGTACATTGCTTGCACATGTCGAGTATTGTGAAGGCTGACATGATTATTGAGAAGACCAGTAGCCAAATTAGCAAAAATCAACAAATTCGATTGCATCACTTTCACCAAAAATGCTACCCTTAACGTGTTGTAAAAGTTGTCAGCAATGTTGTTCAACAAGAATCTTAATATATCGCATCACACCTGCCACCACCGCACCGCAGTGGATTCAGTATAGCTTTTGCCAATGATGAATGGTGGAGGTTATAAAAGCATTAGCTTACTTACCCCGTTCTTATGACATGACTGACGAATCCAATAATGTTAACTAAATAAAACGCATTCTGCGCATAAAAGTTGCATAAATTTTAAATTATTGTACTTACCATTTCCGTAGTTAGAGAGTAGAGAATACACCTACTGTTTTCATTATATGAAAATGAAATAATAACCAGATTAAACTTTCATTAAAAACTTAATTATTACTTCTTATGCTAAACTTGAGAACTTACATACATGTTCATCCCGAATAAAGTAATTCGAGTTCATGTTTTTGGCACCTTTGGTATGCTTTGATACAGCCAAGCCACCAGCACGTACCACAACTTAATTTACTTCTTATTGTCTTTTCTTTTCCAATTCTACGTTTATTTGAAGCGTGTAAACTCTTCCAATTTGAAGGAAGAGGTTTTGTGGCCCTTCGCCTGTTTCATGGACTGTTAGAGCACTTCACTGCAACGGTGGAGTGTAGAGGTCGTCCCATTTATTTCTGGTTTGATTATGATGTTCTCCGGAGCTTTTCTATCGTTTGCTGTGTTCTTATTCACATCATGGAAGACAACTGTGCGGTTATGAATTATGATCTTGCTAGAAAGGAGTAAGGTAACTTGTTCTAGAGCATCCTTCTCAAGAAAGCAGTAAGGTGACTTGCTTTAGAGCATCCTCAAGAAAGTTAACGTTGGATGTGGTAAGTGGTTATATCACTTTGTAATCTTGTCATGTTAAACTGCTACTGAAGTTGCATGTATTCTTCTTGGTCACGTCACGTCTCTGGTCGCAGACATGTGTATTATTCAACTTATCAGTATGCCATCATTGGTTTGGCTTGAGCATGTTTTTCATAGTCTCCCAAAAAAAATTTGAAGATCTGCATGAATATAAATGAATTGAGGTACTGACTACAAGAATCCATGATATAATTTTTTTACTCATGATTTTTCTACTATGCTATTTGTTTTTGAAGTTTTTGAGCAGTACATTTGAACGAAATACTTACTTTCTGTGTCTAACGTAAAATATATTAAAAATAATGCATAATTTAAATTTTCGAGAAATGCTGAAATCAGTTGTAGTACAATCGTATATTTCACAGTAAGTTTTTTGAGGTTGTGTAACAAATGTATTCACATGAAAAGTCCAGCAGAGTTAACATGCAAAAATATTATGATATGCCGATGAGTAATAGTTTATTTGGATGCGCATTTGGAAAGAAGTTAGCAGATTTAGCAAAGAACTACCTTACTAATTCGAATTGGGTATAAATATTATTGGGTTACAAATTTCTTGCTAACGATAATAAAAAAAATTCATTGTAAGAGCACCTGTAATATACCTGGTTTTTCCAACATGTAGCTCAGATGAGGTGTGATTGACATATAAAATCTGTGTACTGGTACCTCACATACTTGAATTCAACTTTTTGCTCTCAAACTCTCAAGTTAACTTTTGTGCTTAATGTTAGATATGTTGTACTTATGTAAAAGGAGAGTCGTTTAGCAAGTCTCGTTTTCTTATTACCATATGAAATTTACTTATACATGTCTTACTTTAATAAAATATGATTTTATATTACCGTGTGTCACGTCATCATTGGCTAAATTTTTTAGGCCTATTTATAGTCTGGACATTAAATGCAATGAACCCATTTTAGGCAACAGAATTGTAGAAGGTGGTCATTCCACAAGTTTCACAATTGTCAAAAATTAAAAGCTTAAAAGAGAAGGAATGTTTCCATTGCATAGTAAAAACCGTTCTGTTCCGAATCGAGAATATATTTGCAAAATTCCTAGGGCATCACGACGTATTACCAGCACGTATGATTCTGAAAGCTGTTCACTGGTCTCCTCAACAGACAACGAATTTCAAAGAAGTCCATACCAACGAGTCCATATCAACGAGGTGGATACTTTACAGCAAAGAATTGACGAAGATATTATTGGCCATGGGGCCAGCTTCCTTGGACCGTTTGGATGGAGAAAGTGTACGTAACATAAATTATTGGTTTATTATTTACAGTTTCTAACTAGGTATGTAATTTGTACAGAATAGTCATATTTTCTTGAGGAAAATCAAATATAATTTTTAAATATTTTTCAGACCTTTATGTTGACCACACGGCTACTGGAAAAGCAGTGAAAAGTATAGAAAATATTATTGAAGATGAGGTTCTACCCCATTATGCAAACACTCACACAACCGTGTCTAACACATCTTTGCAAACGACTATTTTTCGGTATTTAAAAAACCAATTGTAACCGCACGATATTAATAAATCAATTATACTAAAGTAATGAGAAATTTATAAAATATTTTACAGAAACGAGGCCAGAAATATTATTCATCAAGCTGTTGGAGCCTCTGAGAACGATGAGGTGATATTTAGTGGGTCTGGGGCAACTTCCGCTGTGCATAAACTGCTTCATTCGATATCCTATCCAAAATCAAGAAAATTGATTGTTTTTGTGGGTCCGTTTGAGCATCATTCAAATATTCTTCCGTGGAGAGAAGCTGCTTCAAAGGTAAACAGGTTTTTTATCATTTTTATAACTTTATTATCTATCTCGAGATACTATAAAACAAATTCCATTTTTATTATATTGCCATTTATATCTTTATAGATTGTTCAGGTACCCATGAATCTAGAAACAGGACAAGTTGACATCATTTATTTACGCCGTAACCTAAAAAAGGTGGCAAGAAAGGGGTTGGATAGTAAGAGGCACTTGATAATTGGCTGCTTTTCTGCAGGTTCCAATGTAACAGGAGCAGTGACGGATGACATTGAGACCACTGAGTTGCTACACGAATTTGGAGCATTAGCATTTTGGGACTATGCTGCTGCCGCACCCCATGTTCAGATTAATATGAACCCAAGCACCAGAAATGGCTATAATGGAGCGGCTTATAAAGACGCTATATTTTTCTCCGGACATAAATTTCTAGGTGGCCCCCAAACTCCAGGTTGGATTTTTTCAACAGAAACGTTTTATTGCTAACATATTATAAAATGCTAATAGATGCTAATTTTGCAGGTGTACTAGTCGTGAAAAAGCATGTTCTGCAAAATCCAGTTCCCCATGAAATGGGTGGTGGTACCGTCCTATTTACAACAAGGAGAAGACATCACTACCTTGACAACTTTTATGAGAGAGAGGAAGGTGGTACCCCTGACATTGTTGGATCAATTCGACTTGGATTAGTTTTTCGCTTGAGGAACATGATTGGAATTCAGAATATTATAGAAATGGAAGCAAAATTATGTCGGTAAGTTTGTCATCTAATTAATCAGTAAGCATTTAGGTATCTATATGGTCCATTGATATGTAAAAAAATTATTTCATAATGAAAAAGACGAATGCTTGATGAATGGAGCCAACAACCAGAAATACACATTCTTGGTTCCAACGACGACCCTCGCTTACCGTCCATCTCATTCTTGATCGAGCATTTGGAAAGTGGCTACTTTCTTCACCACAACTTTGTCGCTGCCATTCTCAACGACTTGTTTGGGATACAATGCAGAGGAGGCTGTATGTGTGCTGGACCTTACTCCCAAGTTTTATTGGGAATTGGAGATAAGCTTGCTACATCATATGAGGCATGTTTGAAGCACGAAGGTTCTTCAGGGGGAATAATGAAGCCTGGATTTGTAAGGATTTCTTTGAGCTATCATTCTTCAGAGAAGGAAATCGACTTTGTTATTCAGGCTGTGAGGCTAATTGCCAAGTATGGATGGAAAATGCTTCCAGTTTATAGGATCGATAGGGAAACTGGATCATTTGTTTATAAGGGTCATTTTCAGGTATAGTGACTATATTTAATGGGGCATCATAAGACATACCAGATACATTTTTTTAAACGTTGTACCTTTTTAAATATTTTTTATAGCCTTCCACAACTTCACTCGCTTCATTTGACGACAGGCTCCTGAGACCACATATCGAATCAACCCGCGTTACTAAGGATCTTACTTCATTTGATGCTAACCACATCTTAAAACAAGCGAAGCACTGCATGTCTTCACTTTCATGTCGTCATGCCTCTCCCTATCTCGCCACTATGACGAGGCATGACTCGAAATTTATAAACTCATTTAAAAAGCCGAAACGATTAAAGAAACTTCGCTGGTTTATGCTCCCATCTGAGTCCCTTTTTCTTCAGTATTTCCCTCAAAATGTTATTAAGTCTCCTAAACCTTTTACACCTTTACAACTGAAAAAGCCAAGGATTTCCAAAATCATTGTACAGAATTGGAAAGAAGGTAGCATTCCTGATCAACTTCATGGTGATTTTGATAAAAGTAGAAACTCGAAAGTAAAAAGTGAAAGGATTAACGAAGTGATAATGAATAATTTTTTTACAATTCAAGGTAATCTGTCAAGTAGTTCATCAACAACAAGTGGCTATGCCTCATAACTATAATATGTAATCGTGTTTTTTAAATTGGAAGTCATTTTTAGCTACTTTTTAGCTAAGTCTTAATTAGTTAATGTAAATCATTTACAATTATGGTTTTTTTTACATCAGACCATACTTAACTTTATAGATTTTAAGTATATACCATACCATGAAATGAATTTGTTACACATTTTTAAGCAAATGAAAAAATCACTTAATGCAATGTATTTAATTTTATATTTATATTCACTCTTAAAATAATATATTTTAATTTATCTTGGTCACACCTTCAGATGAGAACGTGACCACCCTATGGGAAATAATTATTTTATAGGTTCAACAATCAAACATGAATTTATTCTGAAGTACGAAATGCATAAACTGGTTTAAACTGCTTAAAATTAAAATATGTAGGTACCAAACCAATATTTTAGAACTATCTTTTATATGCAGTTTATTTTTCTAATGTAGAATATTTCGTTTGCGACGACTTTTTAAAATAAATTAAATATTCAAGAGTTCATAAACAGGATGCTTAATTTTTAAAGCTATATTTATTTAGGTAGATTTAATTTGATTCCCAATCCAAGAGATTCGCTCCAGGAGCTCGATATTATTATATGTAATTCTAATGCACATATATCTTTTTTAAATATAGAAATAAATAGTTGTAGCAGTAAAATTCTTTGCATGCTTTTGATCTCTAGCTTCTGTTTTGGTCCTCAATAAAATTAAATGGTCATAAATGTGCATGTACGGTAAAAAAAAAACCTGTTCGTTTTTAAAGGTGAGAAAAATGATATGTGTGAGAAATCCTATTATGGCTTGCATAATTTTGTTGGATTAAATAAATTACTAATAATTCATCCATTAGTATGACTTTTATTAATGATCTATGATCTATAAAGTTGAGTTGATCTAAAGTGCTCATCAATTTGTGAGCACCAAACTTTTGGCATGTTAATCATCAATTGATTTGCCTTGATATGATTCATGATCATGATACAAGTATGTGCATTGTATAACATTAACATACAGGTGATTCAAATACTGGACAAATCCAGAAATGGAACAAGATGACATAATTTTTTTATGTGGCAACCTTACAAGGTAACAAAAATGTCATTAGTTATGCACTTTCTATTCGGATGTTCAACTGTGCGACTCACATAATTGCTTCTGGTCATCTTCAGATTATATGATACCACTTGAGGTCACTTTAAAGCTAGCAGCGTACACACAAAGCAAATAAACTTTGCTGGCTTATGCTTCCAACAGAGTCATCAAACCTTCTCGGTGTTGCTTATAGCCCTTAAAATGCACGATGATACGGGTTCCTAATTTTCAAATAATAATAGCACCAGCTGCTGGAAACAGTAACGTCATCGGTGAAATTTATCGGTTTGAAAAAAGAGAAAGTCAGGAGTATAGTGAAAGTATGCTAGATAAAATGATTACGTGTAATTTTTTACACAAGTAAATTATTATTGATTCAACATCGAAAAGTGGATTTGAAAACGATGGATGCTCAAATAAATTTTAAGACTAAAAAAGTTATTGTAGGCTGATAAAATATTTATTTTAATGTTTTTTAATGGAACAAACGTATGCCTGATGCAATTGAATTTATTATTTTTTAATGTACATTGTAACTAATTAATTTTGATTAATATCCACATTCACTTGCTCTTAACCCTTTGTATCCACACAGTAAGAAGAAAATATAACAACATGTATCCCATAAGTGAAACATATCCTGGCCAAACATTCGGATGAGTAAATGCCCATCCTCTCGCGAATAACGATCTCATCGCTTCATTAGTCAAAGTAATAGGCAGTCCATACGC
>JAQFZH010003695.1:0-13356 GCA_034695485.1 Entomobrya nivalis | reverse complement strand
CATTTTTTATAAAAATATGTTTCTGAGGGATAAGCTTATCCCTTTTAAGGGATAATCCTCGCGACGGTAAACGTCACGGGCCCCGGTAGTCACCTAATCCTTGTAATAACTTTGAAACCTCAAATTTACTACTGTTTTACTACAGTTACAGGTAATATTGTAAAAACATATCCAAAGTAGTGTTCGGATTGTTGATAGCTTTCACATGTCTTTCTTCATAACCCCAGGTAATAGTTTGTCATACTTGTGTAATAATATAAAAAGTTAGATTAGGAGATCCTTCCGCAAACTCTAACCCTGACAAAGATTATCAGATACAGCAAATCATTTCGTCCTGAATTGTTTTCTAATAATTTGATGTCAAGTTGGAAAAAGGACTGTATGCGCATTAGATCAGGCTCAGGCCAGCTTTCCAGACGGCAAAAAATGGGTTTGGTTTTTTGGAGGAACAGATGTTCCAAATCACAAATTGTTTAGCTTAATAATCAAGTTACATATTTGTCGATGGATCTGTTCTAGGTCGGATTTCAAACAGACACGTTGGTAATTCTGGCTTTCAAGCTGGCTGTCCAACTCATTTACTTTCGTAACCATTCTCCTACTCGATCTTCATATATTCCTGTCCAGTCCAGTTAATGTCAGTTTCAGCTAATCTTCATACCCCAATTTAGAATCGTTTTCAAGACCAAAAAAAAATTATTTTTATTGCAGAGACCTTTGTGGAAAACTGCTTCTCGCCACGACCGTTTTTGCCGTTCGATAACATTTATTTATTATTTTGTTTAAAACATGCAAAATGTGCAATAAAAACAATAGCTGATAATCTACTTTTCACAGTGAACAAAGGGATATATTTTTACACAATCTGGAATAATCAGTACTTTCCTGTTGGTACTCTAAACTCTAAGTACCTACCTGATCACAAGGTTGTGTTTAAAAGCACTTCATAAATTACATGTATGAACGGCATAAAGAGGCAGTTTAAACAACATAATTCATTTTGGTAGAGTATTTAGCAGGGAAAGTTGCTAAATGCCATTTTATTAATAGTGATTTAACATTTTTAGTAAATTAAAGACAGAAATTTCCAGTTTTTATGTAAATATGTATGCACGTTTTTTATGTTTGTTTGTGTAGTTTTAAAATGTTTGGTACAGCAAAGCGTGGCATTTTTCTCGTATAGTATGTATTTATATACTCTTGTAATGTTAGTTTTATGTAAATATAAAACAAGTCTATATCAATCTGAAGTCTTCAAAATAAAACAGATAATTTGCCTCGCAAAAAGAGGCATCTTATGCTATGCTAATTTCCTTAAACAGTTTTGACGATATTTTAAATCATTTCAAACAATTAATGGTAAAATAATCTTTAGAAGTAAAACTATTCTCTGTGTCCTGTTATTTTACTTTTCAATGAAGTATTACCAGTTTTATAACTTGTATTATAACAGATCAACTTTACAAAAAAAGCATATTGAGTTTCACGACACCCCAAGAGTTTCACAAATCTAATGCATTTACTATATTTTCTATGTATTTCGTCTAAAATTTCGAAATAAAAAGAACAAATGTGTCAATTCTTTGGATTTACAACAATTAATTTCAAACACTTGCACAATACATTCTAGTTGGCACAGTATTTTAAGCATAAGAGTTCTTTTTAGATGATTTGGAGTAAAAACATACATTTGATCCACAAACATTTCAAAAAAAAACATTAAAATCATCTGGACTCCTTCCTCCAATGTTATATTTTTATGGCTTCTTATACAGTGTATCATTACAAGATATAACCTCGATACAATAGCACTATCGATTTCATGAAGGCCCACACAAATTATGCTGAGATATATATCGAGCGTACACACATTAAATAAGCATACCAAATACACTGAAAAATCTGTACTTGTTGAGTAAGGAATCCATGCAAAAAGAGCAACAAGCCGAAGGAGATAAAAATGCTTTATAGTTACATTTCCGTCCTCTCTAACCAAAGATGATCTTTTTCACACCACCAACAACACACTTCACTATTACCAAGACAACCAACAAGTCGTTTCTTGTCGTTGGATAACGACACCACGTTTTACTGATATTGCAGAAAACACATATATTTTTATGTTGTTTGCATGAAACCGTAAAAGAGCAAAAAATACATAACTAAGTACATCACAGATCACTCAAAATAAATATCAAGCTTACAAAAAATTCATGAACGGATATCTAGGTAAAATATGGACAAACACCTTTTCTTTCCCTTTTCGCTACAAAATTTATTCAATTGGCTATAGGGAAGGGGATTAGCTCCTGACACCCATCATCACCCATCACTCAATTCCAGGAAAACTAAAACTTCGTTATCCATCGTAAAAACACGATATTCCGACTAACAGATACATAAGCTACTTTTCACTATTCCTTATGCATCACCGGAAACGTCTATCTTCTACCTGTCAATCATATTTTATCTTTGGAATGATCTATATTATGACCTGTTAATCTACCTGTTGTTTTACTGCTTCACTTGTGAAAATGTAAACAAGTTAAGCTTTTTGTTTGTATTATATATGGCTTATAAAACAAGCAAAAAAAAGTTCATTGTCAAATTGTTCATATTGCCCCATTCACACCTGCAATCAAAGTACTACATAGACAAGGCATTTTTGTGGTTCACCGAAATGTCTAGTAGCAGCTTTTTTTGCAAATTTCATACAAAAAAGATCAACAAAAAAACACAATTGGGAGAAAGAAAGAAATGCTATTGTGTTGTCCGGTTTCGATGAAGATTGTTACCACCCAACAACACCTTCTTTGACAACCGACACCTCGTTTCTTATCGTGTGACAGCGACACTCCGATTTCCCAAAGCATCTATATCTTGAGCATCTCAATCTCAAGTATTTCTTTTTTCACGCCATGATCAGATCTCTATCATCTATCAAAGATTTGTTATTGCGGTGAAAGTTTTTTTTTGTGTGCTGAAGACTAATAAAAAAAATATTATTAAACACAAAGTAAAATCAAAATTAATTATTCATTATCCAAAATGGCATCTAATCACCCAAACCCAGGTAACAATTTAAAGTTATGATGACTTTTGGATTAACAATTAAACTTGGATTTAGATAATAAGTTTGGATGTTTTTTTTGTGCAGGAAATTCAGGATTTGACAAGACAGATCGTCCAAGTATCAGACGACGATACATTGAAGAGTGGGAAGCGGACAAAGAAAAAGGGTGAGTTACTTAAATTTAAACTAGATTAAAAATTAAAGTAAACTCATAATTGAGACCAAAATGCTGACAATAAATTGGACTGCTTTCTTTTGCACATAGCATGTTTGATGATCAGCACCGACTTCGACGCATTTCCGAGGAAGTCGAACAAGATGATAGTAATGCGGGCCCTGAAATAAGTTTCTGGAACTATGTTATTTCAGCAGCATATGGAGGATTTCTGTTTACTTTGGTTGCACTGACAAGTTATGGATTGACATGTTTCTTCAGTAAGTACCTCATGGGATACTTTTCATCAGACTAAGAAGGTGGAAATATGAAATTGAAGATTAGTTAATTAATTAATTTCTTGTAGATTTTTTTTTGTAAAACACTTTATGATTTTATAGTATTTTTTTAAAAATAATCTTTAATAAGGTCAAATCAAAACACGGAGTTTTTTATTGTTTGTTTTATTAACGATCATTAGAAAATATCTAGTTGTTTATCACCGCACTAAAATTATATTAAATTAGAGAAGTAAACTTCACACAACTCTACTTAATGTGTGTAGTTGTGTATTGGCCCCAGAAATGGTTCGAATATATTGAGAATTGTTTTGAGATTTAATACATGCACCTAAAGGAACTATGTTCCTTTTTTGCAACTACTTATGTACCTATTGGACTTGTGTACCTTTTTGTAGTTTTTCTATGCACTCATTATTTTTAAAAAAATAGTTATTAAAATAGGATTAAAGTTTCAAATAAAAACATATCATCACTTACAAAAAAAATACTTAGTTTGAATAAAAATATTTCAAAACTTCAATATCAGTTGAGTTTAAATTCTGAGCCGACTTATATTTCTTCGTGCTATTCCCTTTCGGCTATAACACACCATTTCACAAAACCAGATCAAAAGTGAAACACAACACAAAACAATCCATATTACAAAAATATGTTTAATTGTTCCACTCATATTTAACTTAACGACTCTATCATATTCAATAGCACCCTCTCTAGTTGCTAATATAATCATTCGCATATTTTTAAACCAATTAAATCTATTTTGCCATCCTCCGATTATCCCTGCATCAAACAACTGTACCGCCAATACACGTAATTCTTCATTAAAAACATAACTAAATGTCCATCCAGTCTCAACAGAACCTAATGCCTTGGGTACCACATGGCAAAACCGCTTCGATGCTATACGACGTATATCCAAAAACTGTCCTTCCACCTCTGTCGATTTAACGTGAAGTGCAATCGGCACACTTTTATTTTGAAAACATTCTTTCATGTCATCCCCACAAATGCTTAACGTTTCCATGTCAGAATTATCACACCAAGTTGAGTTCCCCTTACAAATTCCGTCTATTTCATTGTTCCACCAACCCAGAAAAGGAAACGTTTTTAAAGCAATCAAATTTCTTCGCTCAAGCAGTGTCGCAAGTTCTGGAAACCTTGCTGGCCATATGCGCATATATGACCTTACCCCAAAACGTATAAAATGTCTTATGATTTCAAAATCCTGAAAAGCTGGTTGAAGATAAAACTGAAAACCAAGTGAAATAAGTTCACTAACATTTTGATAAACTTTTGGAAGTGGCGGCTTTATAACCTGAGATGTTACAACAGCTTCGTAACCAACACTTAGAATCATAATAGTAAATGATAAATATATAAGAAACTTTTTATCAACAGTGTGATCTTGCCTTAAACAAAATCGTAGCAGAACAATAACACCATCTATTAAAGTGACGTTTATCCTATAAGCCATTAAAATTAACATGCTAATCAAAACCAAAGCCAATATCCACGTAAAAATTTCATAAGGAGAAAGTAAATACATCATAGATTCTGTAGCCAACGTTAGTTTATTTTCGCAATAAATAATACTATATTCTTCGTCTGCTATTTTAATGAGTTTGTGTTCGTGGCTAAAATGAACCTCTCTTTCTGTTATTTTATTTCCAATATAATTTTCTGCAAATGTCTCATCGACATACATTGCACTAGTATGCGACTGCTGCACAAATGTGATGTTATAATATTCCTTGGCTACATTCATGTAGTTGGTTAAGGGATCACAAATACGAATTAGACGATTACAATATATTGAATTGCTAACAAGTACCGAAGGATTGTGAATATGGCTGTTGGAAATATTTGAAACGTTGACTGTCGTATTCTTCCGTTTTGAGTTTGTGAAGAAAATGAATTGAGAAGTTAAAATATACTGTACTTCATGGAAATATCTGGCATGCTTTATAGGTGGTTCATATATAAGCACAACTGTTAGCATATTACAGCTTTTCAATTGTGACGTTAGTTTGTTAAGTAAAAATTGGGATTTTTCGGTATTGTCATACGAAAGTAGTATGTAAGTTGTCAAGTGCAAATTACAATGATACGACGTGAATGATTTTTTGTTGTTTAAACTGTCTCCAAAATGTTCATTTAGAAGATCGAAAATTACAGTCAGATAGTTTTTAAAGCGTGTTAGGGTTACCCTTTTGGCAGTGTTTAATTGTAGTGCTTGCTCTTGCTGGTTATCTATTATTTGCCACGAATTCTGAAATTTCCAATTGCTAAGTTTGCAAATGATATTAAGTTGATTTTGGGACGGTGTTGTGCCAGATTTCCAATGCAAGTCAATATTTTGAAAATTTAAGGGCTCCGTTTGCATTGACTTTGGAAACGAAATGATGACAATAATTAAAGTAATGAGGTTTCCTTTCATGGTGAAACTACTGTTATGTGATAGTTGCCAACGAGGTACGAAATGTGATTGGAGACTAATATTTTTAAATCCAGTTTATTGAATACGCGTCTAGATGCTGTTTTAAGTCAGTTACTCATTAAACATGTTGTCCAAATTACATATTTGGAGAATTATGAACTAAATACTAAATTTAATGACTGTTCATATCAAATATTTGATCACAATTAATTGTTAATGCAGAGATGTGTGAATTGCTTTGGAAACACTTTAATGAGTACTTAAAAGGTATCGTAAATGAAAAAGAAAAAAAATTAATTCTGGCTAAAGTTTTAATAAGTTTAATAGATTATTACTTAACAGTCCAGATAACAAAAAGTTAACATGAATAGCTAAACTGTTTATTTATACAAACACAAAAAGTGTTTTCCAGAGAACGAGTTAAATGAAGTGCATTAAAAAACATCTTAGTAGTGTTCTGTAAATAATTATCATTTTATATTGTGAGTAATGTTTGTATGCAAACTTCATACATTTTTTTAAATAATAAGTTCTAATTCTTTTATCTTGCTACACTATTTTCTGATGTTTTGTTCAAGAAAGTAAACTGGGCAGGTTTTTGGTTACATTTTTTGGCTAGACATGCTAAACATTCCATTCATCAAACCCACAATTTTAATCAGGTTACTAATATCATTAAATGTTTGTCCAATAAATGAAATATAAATGTGGAGTGAAATAAAACAAAAGTGGAAGCGAAATGCACACAAGAAACTTTCTCTGTTGCTTGTTTTTACTGGAGCAATGAAATACGAGCCGACAAAAAAATACAAGTGCTTTTTCTATCTTACCTGTGTGGGTGATTTATAAGAGGAGTGCAAACAACAACAAAATTAGTGGGATCCACTCGTTTACAAGAGAGATATTATGAAACGCTATAATCTTTGGGGCCATCGTTTAATATGATCAAAACTTTAAATTGGTTTTTAACAAAAAATATAATAAACGTGAAAATTCTCAAAATTGTTTAATACTCCATGAAGCAAGGCTATCAAAAAACGTTCATATTTAATACAAACTCATCTCATGTAACTGATAGATATACAGACAAACATTATTTCAGAAATGCTCGATCACGATACGGTCATATTAGAATTTGTATGGAAAAATAGTGTACATATTACTCCCAAAGGTGATACAAAGCCTTGAAAGTTCTTGTACTTGAAAACGAAAACTGCTTTGCTTTTTCATTCTTGTGTGCAATTAATCTTAATTTTTCTGTTAATGCAACTATACCCATTTTAAGATATATTTTATTATGATAATGCAAGGGAATGAATCGTATTTAGACCCGAACGTTATGCATACATGGTAATGCCATACAATTTATCTGCGGAGAAGTTTCAGAGAAACCAAATGTCAGAAAGTACTATTTATAATTTTATTAAGCTTTGGCCGTCAACAAAATATTTATAAACAGTTAATAAACTTATTCATTTCTTATATTTAACCTACGTACGGAGTAGGCCTAAAATCTTTTCCGACGGTCTTTATGTTCTTCCAGCTGTTGTGATGTTTGTGTCTTTTGTCAACGTAGTGAATTGGCCTGTCATCTGATTCCATGAAGCGTCCAGTGGGTTGGTTATTCCGTATGTAGGGCGTCGGTCTAAAATCTTTTGAAACTGGTGTAGCCTTCCAGCTCTGTCTTCTTTGCTCGGCCGGGCTTTGGTCGTCCATAAACTGGCCGCATAACTTGCTGCAGGCGTCCCGTTCAGATACCTCGTCGTCTCGCTGTCCGTCTTGTAGGTTTGAAATAACACACAGAGTTACATGATTAGAATTAATGTAAAGTATGCTTTTACAGGGAATTTTTGAATTGTGTCGTATAGTATTGCATACGATTTTGCAAATATTGTGACAACTCCTATCGCTATTTATATACACAAAGATTTGTTAGCAGGTTTTAGTATTTTATGTAAACACAATTTATACCTGTCATATCCAGTACGAGTAGTAAAATGACCAAGGTCCAAACGAAAATTGTCTTACGACCCAAAACCCAACAGCATCTTTCCGACAGCATTTTTACTATACACTTTATTGTAATTTAGTTGTTCAACGAACACGTGAAATTATTGCTCTTGTACTTGGTTGAATAGGAGTTGACAAAATGAAGTCTTGTTTGCTACGAATTATTAAACTATTGGAACATTTAGGATAATTGTGAAAGATTAAATGTGGTGATTATTTTTTAGTACATTTTTAGATCTCATCAATATTTTAATGGTTTAAAGTTAAATTCCACAGAATTTGCAAACTATTAGCAATAATTTGTAATGTATTTTGTTTCATTTAATTACTTAAATAACCTTCTAAACTAAAAACTGACCTGATCTCGTCCCAATCTAAAGCTAACATTTATGTGCATTTAAATATTTTCTAAATTTAAAAGGCTTCGTTTTTTAGGAAAAATTCCATATCATTTAGTTCTTAATTAGCATACGTAATCAATACGAGAAATTTAACGAGTAAAATGGACCAATTGGATTAAAGGTTTTACAAAAATAAACTTTGAAATATGTTCCGATGAAATAATCAATCAGTACAACTGAGAATGTTTGGTTTATGTGTGCCTTCGCTACTCAAATATTTCGCATTCACAAAAAGTTCATAATGGTGTACATATTAACAATTTTGTAATTTCACTAAAGGTTTGCATTAAATGCTGAAAAACAGAATTTAAGCACAACTTGAGACGTAGAATTTGAATCTTGGGACAGATTCAAGTTTTGACCTTTTGCTACCCGAGCGGGGTACCCCAAATTATACAAATTAAGGGTTAGCAAGCTGAAACTAGGAACGTGTGGATGATTTGAGATGCTAAAATTTAATCTTAAATCAGATTTAAGCTTGGACCTTTCCTGATACCAGAGGGAATTCCAAAATGTACAAATGGCAGGTTAGCAAGCTGAAACTTGGAACATGTGAGTAATTTGAGATGCGTTATTTGAATCCGAGGTAGCAATTAAGTTTTGACCTGTCCTCAGATGGGGTTAGAAAGTAGGTTGGGGTTACGAAAAGGGAGGGATTTAGAAAGTGGATCAAGGTTAGGGAAAGGGCACGCAGAAACTGAGTTGAGTGAGAAAAAAGTGGAAAATGGGAAATGGGTTGGGCTTAGATCCCTACCCTTTTCCAGCTGCCCGAAATTCTGTTACGGGCCTCCCAACTAGTAGTATACAAGTTGAACATTATTTGCATGCACAAACGCACTGACAAAGAGATTTTAATCTAATTACCAAGTAGTATGACTGCAGCGAAAAAGCGTTATGAATTCATTTAATCCTAATAAATAAACCACGCTGTAAAAGCTATCATAACGACCGAGTTGAACTAATGGGACACGTGATACTGAAGATCGTTGTTGTTGCAAATGAAAAAGGCTTTCGAATAATATGTCACATGACATAAGTTCGATATCGCAAATTTTGACCACATGGTTGCCTTGACCTAAAGCGACACATGTTTTATGAGCTATAAACTGGGCCATTAAAATGCACACTATATACAAGTTGAAAACTTTGAACTTTTGCTTTATCTTTAAGGTTTGGCCTAGGGGGCTAAAAATCAATAATGTTCTTGTCCTCGATCAAAGTAACCCACATACCAAATTTGACTAAAATCGGTCAACACGTTTCTAAGTTATCGTGGTGACCGACAGACAGACCGACATACAAACATGATAAGCTCACAGTTGTTTAATAAATATTGTTTGGTAGCTTTTGTCTATAGCGGCAACAAAATGTAGAAAGAAATCAGTAGCAAAACGAGCGATGTCGTGTGATAATGGTTGGTGGCCAGTTAAAATACAAGTGTTCATAAAACGTTCCCACACATATGTAAATAAATTAACAAAAAGGCCTTCACAAATATTATTATTTTTGAAACTTTTTTTTGCCATCTAAAAGTTTACGTAGCGTTGACCCAAAACATGTCAACTTGCCCCCAACCAAGTCTTAACTTTCCCCTATGGCTTAAAGAAGCTTGCGTGTATTAAGTATGTCGTTACTTGCCCTCATATTAGAATATATTAGAAGCAAATGTAAGGAATTTTCTAATGAGCCATGTGAATACAAATTACATGCAGAATGTGAATACCATAATCCGACCAGAAAATTCTCGCGTCGCCAGCGTCAATAATATGAGGATGGCATGTTTGGTAGCCTGAATTGTCGAGAACAACGCTATACAATGCCAACGTTGTCTGAAATTTTGTAACTTACCAATAATTTTTGTGGCTAAATGACATATTTTTTGATTTGGTCAAGTGTTCTTCACCAAATTAATTTTTTGGCGAAATGTCGTTAATGAAAAAACGGGATTTTGCTAAGTGTCGTCGCTCAAAGATTTGGTTTTGGTTAAGTGTCGTTCAAAACAAAATTATCATGACGTTGGTCAAAATTCGGAAAGGAAGTGGTGGCGAAGCGTCGCGCCACCCTTTCCTAGACTTGGTTCAAGTGGTCAGCTCTGCCAAGTCCTCTCGTAGTTATCTCCCTTTTTTTGTTCAGTTAGGAACATTGCTGTACATTTATTTTTCCCGGTTCATTAGTTTGAATGTTTAAAATCAGTAAAACTAACAATCGAAATTATCAAAAATCTACCAATTGAGTTACAGATAAGTCCAGCATCCCCTCCCTTCTTATCCCCAACAGATAAGTGCATAAAAGCAGTCATAGCCGACCCCAAAGTGCACATCTACTCCACCAAAGCAAGGCCCACCAAACCCAAATCACCCCCGCATATTCAAGCCAGCGTTGTAAATATATGCAGTAGAAGATCGATTAAAATTTTGGATGGAAAAACAAACCGTATTTTGTCAAGCATGTATGTTGTGAATTGATTTTAGTTGATATTTTTGATGAATAGATTTTCCTTTTCTTTTCATGTTCGATTTTTGTCATAATGTAAATTTACGTTTCTTTTTATGTCAAATATGATTTGTATGCAAGTGCATTATACAAATGTCTTAGTCTTGTTGTTAGAAGCTGAAATTTGAGTTTAGTAACTTATTGAATTATGCTATTTTAAGTAGAATAAGATGATTACTCTGACTGAAACATGTATGAACTTTGCACTGAACTTTGAACTGAACTTTGTTCTCTTTGTTTAAATTAATTTTAATGTTCTAATTTTCTAATGGATAATTCCTTTGTAATATTTTATCCAGAATGTTCTCAACTTTTCTGTGTAATTTTTCCTTCCGAGCTAAGCTATAAAGAGAAGAAGACGAACGGTGCTCGGGGCCCACTAACTTTCTGACCTTTGCGGTGCATTCTGCCCAATTCACTGTAGACATTTTGAAGTATCATTTTTATCCCTGTTAAATAAATTCGTTTTGACTTGTTCATTACCCACTTACTAACTTTTCGTTTACTACCTATTATTTTCTCGCATTTTACCCTAACTCGTTTCTCAACGACAAAGCACACTTATCATTCATATTGCTACCTACCTTGTCATTGCTATTGAATTTTTAGCATTTTTAACTTTTAAATATTAGCAAAATTTCTTACAAATTTTTAACGGTTGCTTATTAAACAATGTACATAAACATACATAATTAATATATGAACGAATATATTTCATAATCGAAATTTTTAATACGAGAAATAATATCTAACCTTTTAAAATTTACAAATAAGTTTATATACATATGTATATTATACACTTCACATCAATACTTTTGAAATATATCTGAAACATGCACTCTTGGAAGGCTTACAAAAATGATTGAATATGCACCGACACAAATGATAATACGTATGAAACAATTTTTTTTGAGCATTCAATGTTTTTGATTTTGATAGCACAAAAATGTATTTTTATAAAACACGATTTACAGGTTTGGTGTTTTGCGATAGATTTGTCTTTTCTTATCATATAATTTTGAAAGTTCCACACTACAACTTTTAGTGCTCTTATAAGGTTTAAAAAAACATTATCAGAGGGTTTATGCTCTCACATTCATATGCTATACAAACGAATTTATTTAATCGTAAATAATTCCACTATGAAGTAATCAAAAATGGAATAAACATAAAATATACAGTCACAACAACCTATCTGAATACAAATTACACTTATTTCTCATTTTATGGTTTTAAAAATTCAGTTCGATATTTAGACTGTGGAATCCAAAGGTTGAAAACGTCGCTGATTATTGCCTCTTTACGTATCCAGCTATTAAAAAATGGCACTCTCGTAAGCACACTGGGCATGTTATGTTCCGAACAGTTCTCTGTGGAAAGATATAAATAAATAAATAATTATCGACATCAAACAAAAGATTTTTTTGCATAGATTAATATATAAGTTTAGTGACTTACTACTTCCCCAACTGACCAGACCCAGTAATACGTAATTATTTCTGTTAGAAAATGAGTCAGTGCCACTGATATCGCCAACTGCTGGACCACCACTATCACCATTGCAAGTCGCTCCAACTCCGTCAGAATAGCCAACACACAAGCTAGAACTATAAATATAGTTGGAAGTGTAAATCTCATCACATGTTTGCTGGTCGATTATTGGTAGTATGGATATCTGAGGAAACTTTGGGATAATATGAGGAAACTGCTTCACGTTTCCCCACCCAGAGACTTGAATTAAATCCCCGTTGTATGCCTGTGTATCACTGGGTAGCTTTACTGGTTGTACAACTGAATCGGTCCAGAAAAATCCATCGAGAATTAGAAGTGCAATGTCGTTACGCAATGTGCGTTGATCATCATCATGGTGAACTTGTATGCGTCGAACGCCCAATGTCTGTACTGGCTTTTCAGTGTCGTTAAAAACAATGGAGCCTGCAACTACACGAAATTCGTCTGGATCTACAACTTGTCTTGTTTTCATGTCAACAACGCAGTGTGCTGCTGTGAGTGCTAGATGCCGTCCTATTGGCGACTTTATGAACACTGCTCCACAAATGTGATCACCGTTATGACGTAAACTGAGTTGGTATGGTGCTTCGCCTATTCGAGCAGGTCTGCCTCCAACAATCGTCTTGTGTCCTTGTTTATCCAATATTGAAGAGGGTGGTTGTGGCCTACTTCCTTTTGTTTTGCTTTGATCCGGCATTCTCGCGTTGGGATGCCCACCAATTTTATTACAATTCCCCAGACAATAGAGGAGGAACAACGCCAAACTTAAAAACTGAAAATGTAAATGAGACATATTGGAAAAAATTAATGAACGCAAGACACAGAGTCAAATAGAAATCTAAACGTCACTGGTTCGTTACTGTGCGCATTTCAGAATATAACTGACTTTGTCACCCAAATATATATGAAGTATATATATTTATATAAATCTGCTGAAAATGCCTACACGCTTTCGAATATTTTTCAGAATTTTC
>JAQFZH010003694.1:0-13357 GCA_034695485.1 Entomobrya nivalis | reverse complement strand
ATACTAATTCAGGTACAAATAGATCATAAATCCGATCGTGGAAGCTGATTTGGCAAAGGGAAGTTGCGTAAGACATAATATTATGTTTCCTCTTTAATATTTTCATGTGGAAAAGATTTACATCTCTGCGCATTACATGTGTTTTCAAATTTGCATGAAAAGTAAGCCGGATGAAAGGAAGGCAAAAATAAAGGATTTATTTTGAAAACTTAGTTTATAATCCGGTTTTCAAACAATATATTTAAATAACTAAATTAAATACTTTCCTATGGGTTTAAAAATGGGGAGAACACTGAACATTACTGCGAGTTAGCTTTGGATAGTACAGCATTCAGGATTACGTAGCTTTTCATCAGAGCCTCGTGACTTTGCTTTCTACTTGTGCCACAATGACCTTGCCTGGATTGTATAAGTATCATGTAGAATATTCAACAAGCGCAAAAAGAAAGCTTATTTTAACCTTTTCCAAAACATCAAGGACACGATAAGAATCAAGCACAAGCTTCCTTTTTAGTTCATTATCCCTTGTTTTAGCAAAATAAACTAAATGATGCAAAATGGAGTGTTTAAGTGTTTTGAGGATATGAGGAGAGAGCAAGCAAAGGGCAAAAAGAGCAAAAAATGAGTTTCCGTTTCCAACATAAATATTTAAAGACCGACAAAAGGAGGAGGTGAAAAGTAAAATAAAAAAATGTTGCACGTGCGTTTATATTTCCAAGTAAAAACTGTAAATCTTCACAAACCAATTTAGTTCAGAGGCATATATGAGCTTGCATATGTACACATCATTTATTTTACATAGACATCAAGCTGGCATCTTCAAAATTGTATCAATTTCTGCACATTTTATGATTGTGCACCCAATAATCTGCCTATTGATCACGTAAGTAAATTGTTACTCATCTCATGTTAGTCTTAAGTTCATTGGCATATGTATCCTTGAAATTATTTCCTACGTTTACATCACTATCTTGTTTACATGATCCCATGTTTTATGTACAATAAATTTGGCATATTGGATTTTTCGATGAGTGTACTCTGTTCTTCGCTGCTATCTTCTTTATTAAATACTGGTTTACTGACCTTTCATGGATCCATTGTCGGAGGATAATCCGTTAACATCAGGTTGACCCATGTCTCCAACATTGCGATGCCCCTGTTGACCCATATCATTGATCCCTTGGTTCATTGGGGCTGCCAGTTTTTCTACACGAGAATAACAAAAAAACAAAATTTAAAATTCTAGCAAGCTCGTTTACATTAAATATTAAAATCTGATTTCGACTCAAGCAGCCTTTCCCATTTGTGCTTTCAAAAAAATAAAAGTTTACTCGTTGGTAATGGCAATCATTTCATTTGATCAAACGACCATGAACAAAGTTGTGGTTTGTGAAAGTCAAAAAAAGGAGAAAACGTGAGAAACGTAGTATTTTTCCGTAGCGATTATGTAACATGATAATTCAGTGTGCCAATAAACATTCTCTTTGAGCATCAATGTTGTTTTGTTCACATGTCTGGATTCTACTTTCTATATCGATTAGGTTACGATTTTGTTATGAAAGGCGATTTTTCAGAACAGAGAAAATAAAATCAATGCATATTTTGGAGCAGTGCTACAACTAACGAAACAAAATTTCTAGAAAATTGTTGCATAACATATTTGATTTTTGTGTAAATATTTGATTGAGGAATGAAGTTGACTTTTTAAATTACAATTTAAAAGCTCGTATCTATTTAATCCGGTTCTACCGGTTTAATCTGACTTCCTGTGGAATGCATCCGTTAGATGATCTCTTTCAACTATGTCCATAAAAACTTGTGTTTGAGTATGTAAATTAAATCAATTTTTTTTAATTCGACATACTATAATGAATAATTAGTCAATTTTCGAAGCTGTCAATAGATGCCTTGACATAATTGGTGCTTTAGTCGTGTATTTACTAAATGTCAATGACAAATTGTGCATTGAATTGTAAACAAATTCAAATAGTACAAATTGAGATTTTACTGGCAGGTGTGAAATTTTTAAAAGCAACTGGAACTGTGCTGGATGAACGAACGTGGGTGATATATGGTATGATTTCTACACTTTGACCCGTTCTATTTAAAGAGTAACTTTTGGATTTTGTATTTATTTATCAAAGTTGTAGATTAAATTCATACAATTCATATATATTCTGGGGGAAATGTAAAGCAAGATAAATTATACACTGATAGATGAATATTTATGCTCAATTAAGCATATTAAAATAATTACTAAAATGAAATTTAAATTTCAGAGTTGAGTAGGTGGAAAACTTTTGCATTTTATGAAGTTTTTTTTGCCTCAAGTCACAATAATTGCGAAAGTTTTAGTTTCTGGGAATAGGTACACCATTTAAGTTACAAGTTACAGCGCAACATCAACATTCGTCGAATATTTAATACTCGACCATATGTACATATATTTAGTTCACAAAATAAATTAATGAGTTTTTATTTGAACGAAAATTTTTAGGCTTCGAGGAATAAATTGAATTTTTTTTATTGGACATTAGCTGGTAACAGCTCGAATCCATTCAGGTACTCAAAATATACAGGTATGTAAAATTTTGTAGGCACTTGTATCATTGACATATGTTGATAATTTAAAAAAAACACATTTGCTGATTTCGCTGAAATTCTTAAACTTTCTCTGAATAATAGTCAAACCTACTTGGAGAGAGTGACAGTGAAAACATCCCAAGGTCAAAGATTCAATATCAAGCAGTATGCTTCATTTTAACGCACAACTTGTAACACAGTAATCGATAGCTCGTGTTGTCAAATTAATTATATTTCTGCCTCCTATGAAATACGTAGGTGCATCAAAGCCTCGTGCAAATGGTTTTAGAAGAATACAATATCTAACTGAGGTTGTGAACAAGCTATTACACGAAGATAAACCAAAACCGAATACTTCAAAGTCAGTTGACTTTGAATATACGATTTCTAATTAAAAATAGACAGTGGATTAGTAGCTTATGAATCATACAGTTTGTTGCTAATTAATTGCTGTCTGTTTTAGTAATCTTCTTGGTTAAAAAAAATTGGACATCAGATTCAAAATGTAAACTACCTGAAGGCTTGGAAATAATTTTTATACTAAAATTTTGGTAGCATCGATACATCGAAATTGCTCCTGTGTTCCTATTTTTCTTTCAAGTTCCAAAATTTGAATTATTTTTTGCTAGGGTTCCAGGACTTGCAGTATTGCCAGTTTAAAATTCGACTTCAGATTAGTTATTTTAAATAAATATAATTCATTTATCGTTCAATCACGATTATATTTTATCGTATTGTATACATGTATAATAATGACACAGGAATTGGCGCTGCTGGTAGGCTATCTAATTAACTAAATAATTAACTACATGAAGACACAAAAAAAGAGATAGTCTTTAAAAGCTTTTATTGCAATTAAAAACAAATTGAGTTTTTTAATCGGATAGCTTTAATTTTCGTCCATGTAAAAGAGCAGCAACTATTGCATCTTCCAAACTTTAGCCGATGCAAGGTTTATGCATAAAACAGAAACTAGAATTATTTTTTAAACTTGTTTATTTTCAAGTTGATAAAAAATTAAATTCTTTCCACTCAATCCAGTCTTCATTTTAAGCTTAGCAAAACATTTAAGAAAATGATAGGTAAGCTGGTGAAATCAAATCCATAAAAAAGTTGTTCTTTTCTAGAAATATTGGCACTGAAATTGCCAATGCATACACGATTCCATATTGAGAAAGGTCTTTACTAGGATACCTATGTTCTGTCATTGAGAAACATCTTCGCAGTTTTTTCATACTTTTTACAAGGTCATAATTCTAAATCAATTAATACCGAACAAGGCAATAAATGCATTATTTTTGTGACAAGTCTACTCATGCATCAAACTATGTAATTGAAAGTTGAAGGTCAATTAAGGAACAAGTTTACTTTAATTCAAAGTTAAAAGAAAGCTATAACGAAGAAGGCATGTATTCTTCAAAGCCACAATCTGTCCAACCAAAGACGCCCTTTTATCTTCACATATTTGTTTTGCTTTTCTCCCCGCCTCACACACATTTCCCGTTTCTTACAAAGAGAAAATTTTCATTTCCGTCTTTTACTACTCATCCATGTATTTCCCCTTCCCTTGTTCAAAAACAGGAAAAATAAAGTTCACTCCACAAAACAGCTATTAAAATCAGAGTTGCTTTTGTACTCGCCAAAAAAAAGGAAAAGTCTCAAGAAGCATAGTAGCCTTCAAGGTAAAAAAAAAACTTTTCAGTTTGCCAAAATCGCCTCAGAGCAACATTCAGTTTTTCTTTGTAAAAACGGCAAAGATCCCTTCTGTTTTTGCTTTTGATATTTTATTTTATATCCTCAAGTTCCTTTTTCCTTTCAAAATGCTTATTTCCCCAGTAACACAAATAAAAGTAGAAAAGCAGCACGAACAACGCAAAAACGAAAATAGACCTTGTGGCACGTATACATAAATACGTACTTCGTATTGCTGTACATCATACGCTTTAAAGAGAAAAGGAGAAAGGCAGAGAGAGAGAGAGAATGTACGCTCATTTTTATTTCGAATGATGGAAGGAAGCTGACTTTCTCCTTGAACCCATTTCCTTCGCCTCCCGCGTTCGTTTCACGATGAAAATCCACACTTCACTGACCTTCATCCCATCAAGCGAAAATAGTGTAGACCGACATGGTATAAAGCATCATCGTCACCATCACCATATCACCGTCAACCGAATTTTCCATGATGTCGTGTGCTCAAAACCTGAAAGCCTAACTTTCTCCCCATTCTCCACTTTCTCGCATCCTGAGTGTGTTTACACATATTGTGATAAATATACTTGACATTTCACTACATTGTTTTTAGTCAATATATTTTCTCTTACATGGCTTGAGTCTGATGATGCTTCTATCAACTTGAGGAAATGTTATTGATCATGGTATGGTTGTATGTAGCTTTGTATGCATGCATTCGACAAGATACTAAAATAAATAACTTTTATGCATTCTAAAAAAAATTGTTTTAATATTTTTTTAACATTTGAAATCAAAAAAATTCCCTATCTGATTAAATTACATTTTTAAATGTTGTTTATTTTAAAAGAAAGAGTGGAGCTCTGGTTTGTTTTTACATTGCATTTTTTTGTTATTCAAGTTGGCATACTTTCTCCTTGTTTGAATGTATTTTGTAACTTTGTACGTAAAAATATGTACATTTTATATAAGTACTTGTTTCAGTGGAAAGTGGTTAATACTGTCAAGAGGCTCTCTGAATCTGAAAGAAAGTGAAGGTCACACACATCATCCTTTTTTTAGAATGTTTGTGCCTCACGGAATTCCTTTATAGTTTCATTTTGAACATGTGTCGGTTCACTTTTATCTTTTTTTTTCTGCTTATTTTCCTCTCTCTACGATTCCATTACTTTGTTTTTAGTGTTGCATGTGTGACAAGAACACTACTAAAACACCACTACCAACAAGTTGTAAACTTTTGTCACGAAAATCCAATTCATTCATATTGCATGGAGACGACAAAAGGGCGGCGGGTGAAATTACACAACTATTCTGCCGACGAGAAAAAACTCAAACTCAACTTGTTACGAAATAGTAGTGGAAAATGAAATGAATTTCTGGGAAAATAGACTAACTGTTTCATTCAAATGCGTTTTCCTAATTAATGAGTTTAAAAACTGTATATATTTTTTGGGAATGTTGGTTGGGAAATTGACTGGATCGGTGAAAAGAAAGCTATTGGAAATAAACATGAGTACCAGTCTAATAAACATGAGTACCAGTCTACCAACTATTATGAATTTTAAAAGTATAGTATAATTGCTCTTTTTTGATAGAATTTCGAAATTTCATTCAAGTCATCACACATATTTAAAAACTGTCTCTGAAGGCTAAAGTTGAAATATTATAATTATAATTAATTTTTTGTTTAATAGAATAAAAAAGAAAAGCAAATATTTATTATTCCTAAATTTGAATCAAATATCAATTTAATCAGAAGTTTAATCGATGAAGGCAATTAAAATCAGATAATAGTTGATATCTCACCCATAAAATCGTAAAAAGGTGGACAGTTGCATATCTTGAGCGAACATATTATCAAAATTTTACTGCAATGACTTGGTATAGCTTAACGTGTTCATTAGGGTCGTATATGCAAAGTGTTTTATGTGTTCCCAGAAATATTCGTTTACATTTAAATTCTTTTTTAACAACTTTTTTTTTCAGGTGATCTATATTGTTAAAAGACCGGCGTAGAGATCTATATAGATACTTATACGCATCGACAGGTGAAATCAATGTGATCCCTTTCCATTTCCAAAAATATTTAGGAAAAATAATAGTGAATAGTTAACGCGCTGAACCGCGGCGCCTCAAAGTATCACGTACCCACTACCCACCCAAGGTTCGGGATCAAGGTCAAAGCTTTCACATGTCTTATTCCAGCGGAACACCGGAATACATTTGTCGTGTCGTGTAATAAATGTTTTTCTCTTTAAATAAAAATTCTCTCTGTGAAGAACTACAAGGACAAAAGACGCACTGTCATATGGCGTGACAAGATCATAATTTTTCAGCTTGTTTTATGAGTATTTGCAATGTGACATTAGCTGATACAGCGTCCCACGCTGTCAGGAAAAAAAGGTCAAGGGGATGAAGCATTCCACCACCCAAAAAAATCATAACCATAACATATTTGTGTATATTATCATGTCCCTTGGTTTTAGTGGCATTACAATGTTTAACTTCAGGAAGGTCAGGTTATGTTATGGGTTTTTAGTTCGAAAAAATATATTAAATTCCAACGGAAATCCAGTTAGAACTTTTTAGCCTTCACACACTTTTTATGTCGCCATAATGCTCTTTGACTGGAACTTTATCTCATTTTGATTGAAATATTTGTCGTGTTCGTGGTGCATGTTCGTGCAATACTCAATTTACAAGTGGTTCCTTTGATCTCATCCCTTTCTGAGTTTTCGTATCATTTCACTTTAGCAATAATACTCTACTTGGCTTTCAGAGACTGAATTGGATCATCGATCTTTTTGTTAGGCCCCTATCCTCCCTACCTGAAAATAACCTTGATGTGTGTAATACTCAATTATACACAGCTAATGTTAAACTTGCAACAGAAAAAAAATCATAACAGAAAAATCGGAAAGCCTTTTTTTCTCCTAAATTTCCAGTATTTTTTCTAACACCATTTCTGGAGAAATCAGTTGCACGTTCAGTTTTGTTGTTCTTACAAAGTGAGTTTCTAAAAAACATTTCATAATAATAATAATGCACTTGAAAGTTGAGTTGAGAAACATCAAAAACATAGAGCTATGGAGATATGACCTTGGAAAAATCCAATTTCGCCTTTGGCAAATTAACGGTATAATGGGTGGTGAAAGATAAATGTGTGTGTGAAAGTAGGTGAGTATTGAAAAAAAATGTTGGGAAACTTTTAATTTTATAAACTGTAGGGTTTCCAGAACAGAGCATAAAGTTTGTACTACTTTAAACTTTGGCATTTAAGTATATTTTTGACTCCTCACTTGAAAAAGCTACTTGATAATAGAGCCTTAGACGTCGTCAGTCTATCTCTATCTGTCGACCTGTGAGCATAATTAGTTCATAAACCCATGAAGGGAACTCCGTCAAGGTTAAATAATTTAAGGAAAACGGTTTAAATCTTTGGCTACTTTGCTAACATGTGTGTTTCCACGGGATTAGAAAATACCGAATCTGAACGTGAACAGAATACGTACTTGATATTGGTAAAAGTTTGTGCTAGGAATACTAAATACGTACGTGATTTTCCCTTTGATAGTATAATAACTCAAATATAAAACAAACTGTCATCACCATTGCTATTATCACCAACTAATGCAGTCATAAACAGAGCTGTGATTTTTAGAAAGGCGGTGGTGGTGAGTGAGTGAGTGGGAAAAAGGAGAGAAAGTCAAAAGGGAAATAGTTTCTCGGGGGAGCACAAAAGAAGTTTCGTTGCAATAGCAATATAATCTCTACAGGGTTTTCATTGCCATTGCCTAACATAGTTTGATGTTGTGCAGGTTATTTTAGAACCATGCGGTTAATTTTAAGGCAAAATTTTGTTGAAAGTCGGATGAAGTAATCTAGAAACTACGAAAAATACAAGGAAAGGACCCCCTGCAATCAAAGGATTTCCGTTTATATTGAAGTTATGCTTTAGAAAATTTTGATGAAAATTTCTCATTCTTAAAATTGCAGTCATCTTCTCCTTTTTTTCTCCAGAAGAGTCACAAACATTCCAATATAGAAATAGGTTTTTAGAAATTTGTAAGTCATTGAAATAAAAAAAATCCATTTTAAAAATTGACAAACGGAAAAGGCTCGTTTTTGTCGCTTCCAAGGCCAAATTTTAAGGGTGATTGACTTTGTTTCTTAAAAGTTTTTATTTTTTGCTTACGTATTAGCTTACCTGCGAGAAGGGGATTAGCTTGGGCAATATTTGGCTTTCCATTCCTCATCCCCCCATTCATGGTGGACACATCACACAACTGACTCTGCAGAATGGATTGTTTTCTCTGCGAGTTTTGCTGTTGTTGGGCTAAATTAGCAAGTGGAAGAATATTGCCAGCTGCCTCTTCCAAGGAAACAGTTTCCATGGGTCCTTGCAAGTCAGGTAATTTCATAAGTTTCTTGCGTCTCCTTCCATTATTATTATTTTCGTTTCTTTGACCACCAACATCCACCCCAACATTTTGATTGTGATGTTGAGAATGCTGTTGTTGTTGTTGCTGTTGCTGCTGCTGCTGCTGTTGCACATGACTCATGTTTTGTCCATTCGCGTAGTTCATAAACTGTTGCTGCTGATGATTTTGAGACTGCTGCTGTTGTTGTTGACTATGACTATGCTGATGTCCATTGTTGGTCCCGTATGCTTGGGAGCTTGAGACTAATCCTTGTCCATTACCACCACCACCTCCATTCCCTTGACCTCCTCCTCCACCTCCACCACCAGCACCGCCATTTCCTCCGCCCCCATTGTTATTATTATTATTAGCACCATTGTGGTTGTTCCCATTGTTGCCATTGGGTTGTGTGTTGGGGTTATCATCAACAATTCCATCCAGGATCGCGTCAATTTCAAACGCTGGTCCCGTCAAGTGATCAAATAAATCTGTGTCGTCATCATCCAGGGAGCTAACAAGACCGTTCAAGTCCGCTTGGGAAAGTTGGGAAAGGGGTAGCTCCCCGATCTCTTGTTTGATAATCCTGTCCGATGCATCATTTCCCGGGTGAGATGACGAGTTCCCGTTTGTATGCATCATCCTATTAACTTGTCCTGGTCCATTTCCATGACCCGCACCACCTGCGCCATTTCCGTTTAATGACGCGATCAGACTGTTGTACTCTCCACTGGATTGTTGCGAAGCTGAGGATGTGCTTGTTGTACTTGTCACCGAGGATATTGAAATAGAAGAGTTTGTTGTGGAAGTGGATGTGCTCGAGGAGACCGAGTCCGCAAAGCCATTAGACCCTGAATAGTATTGTTTGGGAACTCCGTTGGGCCTATTTTGTTGCTGCTGTTGCTGATGATGATGGGGGGATTGTTGCTGAGATTGGAGTTGAAAGTGATGCAAACTCTGGGCTTGTTGTTGCTGTTGTTGTTGTTGTTGTTGCTGCTGTTGTTGTTGTGGGTGAGACAAGTACGAGTTCAAGGTGTGACTACTAACTGTACTGCTGTTGGTGGTATTGATGGGGGAATTGTTCGAGGCTGGGGATGTGGAACTCTGGGTACTGCTTGTGGAAGTGGGGCATGAGTTGGCGACACTGTTGTGAGTAGGACTAGGTGTGTTACAACCTCCAGTTGAGCTGCTAGACACGAGGCCTACCACTGGTCCATTTGATGAGGATCCGTCCTGAAAAATTAAATTAAATTCAGTTTAAAATTTAACAATTCAAGTTTAAAAAATAATGGTAATAGAATTAATTTAATTATTTTGTGGATAACAATGACGATGGATGATAAGTACAAACTCAATCAACCATCCAGAGCAGCAAAAGCACCAGCAAAGTAACGTTGTTTCGTAGTTTGTTGAATTATATTGCAGTTTACGCTCCCTAGCGGCAGTTTACCCTACTACGGAGTCCATAGAATGTCTTTTTATTTTCAAGTTAACTCATTCAAGTATAGGTGGCAGGATTTTGTATCACACTTTGTTTGATATCGTTGCATTGCTTGTTTGTTCTTATCATTCATCATCATTGTTATCATATCGGCTGAGGTATCGATAAACTTACCAAACAACCAAGGTCAATAAGTTTTCCGTCATTATCAGGACCCCAAAGGAGATCATCTATGAAAGGCATTCCCACATCGTCAGCGTCCTGAAACCCCCGCGGGGTCCCGGAACAACTGAGAGACATCGACCCAATTTTTATATCCACGTTGCCAACCCTCTCTGAGCAAAATTCAAATGTATCTAATTCTTCTTCCTCCAGCTTGAAATACCCGTACTCCCTATCAAGGAGACGGGCCGAACTACCTTCCAGCGCTTCTGCCGACGTGGACACTAGATTTTTTTTCAACGACGCTTCTACCCGACACTTGACGCAAGTAGTCTACGGTGAGATCCTTTTTCGTGTATTAGTTTATTACGGTCCCTTTGACAGGTCATTGGTACTAATTTTGTAGAAACTTCGATTCCTACAAGAACAAATACAAAAAAATACTCATTAATATTTGTGCACTATAATTTTGTATATTAACTTAACAATATATGTATCATCATTCAATTCATCACTTTGCATTGCTATTGCTATACACATTTTATGTGAGTGAATTTAATGCAAAACCTTGAGGCCTCATCATGATATGCTTCAGCTTTCAATTAACCAACGCGGTTTTTTCATATGCTTTTTATATTCGCAGATTTGATGGTGGTATGTTGATTTCCATCAAGGACAGCGCTTCTCAATACCTAATGCTGTAACCAACGCTGCTCTCTGCAGCGTTTTTGCTTTGTACTTTTGAGGCGCCATCGCAAAGTAGAGTTTTTAACTATTTAGCAAACAGTGCAAAGATTGACTTCGTTCTGGCGTTTGCCGCGAGAGGGTTTCTCAGTCAACTTTTGTAACTAACTGCTAGATCATTGGCAGCGTCGCGTCACTCGCGTCGTGTACAACAGTCAGTAAAAGCATTTAACAACTTTTAATGTTGTCTGTTGTTCATCCGGTTTATAATATGCTTTATAAGTATATGTTGCTGCTCAAAATGTCTCAATCATTTCGTTTCACGACAATTATGTTCTAAGATGTCATTTTTTATGAGCTCTAGTTGTTACAATTAAACTTATCATCCTGTCCAAACCAATTACTCAACAACGGAATGCCTAAACAGCGAATTTTTGTGACGTGTGTCTCCGGATGCCGTTGTCGGTTATGTAAAGAATGACCCAACTTTTTAACTCGTATTTAGCTGAATTAAGTGTCATGGACGACAAAGCGGGTAATGAATGTATGCCTTTCTTAAACGGGTACTTTAAAAATGTACAACCCTTCAGTCTGAGCAACTTTGAACTGTATTCAATTGCATATAATTAGTTATCTAGAAAATTGCATAATTGGTTTATTTTCAAAGCGTCATTTTAAAAGGTTTACGGTTCTCTAGTCAAAATGTCTAAATGTTTAGTGAAGGATGATGGGCTATCTAAGATTAGGATTATCAACAGTTCTAAAATTTTAGCAATTGACCAAGTTTTTAAGGTCCTTGAATGTAAAGTCTATTTAAAATAGTTGATAGAGCAAATGAACATTAATGATTTTATTTATTTTGTGAAATTGAAATAATGAATGAGTAATTTGTTTTTGACAAGTAACGGGAATATGTCGTAAAAAATATGTATGCTGAATCATGCTGACTTTGTTTAAAGTATGTATTCGCACAAGATCATTATGTCGTTTAGTTACAGTTAGTTTCTTCATCTTTAAACTTAAACATCAGCAGGAAGACATTTTTAATTAAACCCGATTTTTTTTATGCCAAAACGGGAAATTTGAAGTAAAACATGCAGGAAAAAACAAATTACATCTATCTCTTACGAAAGAACTAAAAGCCTAACAAGGTCATCATGTATGCATGTATGTATTCCAATCCAATTCATCTCATCATTGCATTATTACTTCAATGTGTGTAAATAAGTAACCTTTCTTCTTCATGGAAGTAAAACACCTTGGCTTTGAACTTGGCAGTTCTCTGTTATTGAAAACTATACATGACTTCGTTTTTTCTAATCATCTGGAAAGAATAAAAATAAAAAGTAAGACAAATCGGACGGAAAGATTTCATCCTGAGACAATTATAACACGAAGATATTTTGTGATGAACTTTGAGCATTACAAAATGAAAATAAATACAAACTATCTATTTTTCAATACGAAAATCACGTGTACTGAAACAAGGTAAATGTTTAATATAACTTGCAACACTATATTTTATATTATGCGCCCTTGAATTGAGTTACGGCTAAAAATCCTTAAGTGTTTGTCAAGGAAACATGCCGCCACCAGCTAAAATATCATCATATCATCATCATCAATATAAAAGAGACGTGCAGTTCGAGTAACAATGAAATCACTCTTGAAGGCTGAATTTTTATGCATACCAACTTTGTGCAAAAATATATACCTAGATAGCTTGCTGCAGCAGATCAGAGAGAGACAACAGATTATATTATAATTGCAAATATGTGTATGTTGTATATTTACAAGTTTAAAAAGTATACAGATATTTTTGTGTAGGTTGATTTTTTAATAAGGACCACCCGTCGATTTATTTTGTGAGTGTGCGTTGCGTACCACCACCGTATACATAATGTATAGAGTACAATTTGCATTGTATTGTGTATATACTTGGATGACATTTTATATAGCGATCATAAAATAAATGTTGTATATTTTATGGTGGAAGGAAGCTGTAGACTAGAAGTTATGGTTTTTGACGATCTCATGATGACAGCACGACGGATCTACTCATTATCATTATTAAATTTCTTATTCAAGTTCAAGTACAAAAAATGTTGCTGAATATCTCACTTCCTAATCAACTATTTTTTTTAAACATTGCCAAACTAAATGACATGACATCACATTCACATTGGTGTATAAGAGATCTGTCATAAATGTACAATTGAGTATCAACACATTAATGCTATAATTAAGCTTGTCACGTATTTTATGCAGTTTTTTTTCTTTACGTCATACCAAAATAATTACCGCTGTAACAAAAAATTACCGGTGCGGTGTCAAAAAAAAATGTTAACATAACAATTATATGTGCAGTGATGCATATTTT
>JAQFZH010003693.1:0-13362 GCA_034695485.1 Entomobrya nivalis | reverse complement strand
TAGTGCAGAAAACTAGAAATATGCTTAACATTATCGCTATTGCATTCAATATATAACCAATGGCCCAGTGATTAATAGCAAACAAAATTAGTTTTAAAACTGTTGCAAATAACTTGTGTTGAAACGACTGATTATCAAGGTTGACACATTGTGGTAGCATCCAGTAACCTAATAAAGTTGGTTTGTAGGGAGGATTCCAATGCAAGCCATATAAAAATGCTAAAGGTAAAACATTGGCCCATGCAATTAATGTGTACCCAGTCAAAGTAAAGATCTTTTCAATTGTGGATGTTTTAACAAGATTTTGTTTGGATTTCACAGTAAAATATTTCGTTGCTTCAAAAAGTCCATTTACGTATTGTATCAAATATTTTACACGCTGATTTAGCAACACCAAAATCCAAAGGTATGGTAGAAATACAAAAAGCACAAAAAATAACAACAGTTTTTCAATCAAGTGTGTGGCAGCGTCACCTTTACATTTGCTATCAGTATTTGGAGTATTTGGTGCTCCGACAAAATAAATAAGACTCTGAATAGCTACCATGAAAATATACAAGGCTACAAAACCAAAATTTCGACGAATTCTACAAGTTTTAGTTTTAAGCTTATCGGATACTTTTAGCACCAGGCGTTCTCTGTCAAATGCCATTGGGAATACATTTGTTAGCTCCATAATTTTAAAAAGTAAAGCTATTATTCGTTTGTGATTTTGAAGTGACATATCTCCAAATATTTGTTCTGCCGTGTTAAGTAATCGGCGAAAACTCTTGCAATATAGCTGTTGGAATTTTTCAACAAAACAGTCGGCAATCATTGTGAGATAAGTTTAAAAAGTGAAGGACTACTTGCAATTACTTCGAGGTGATAATGACAATAATGAAATGACGCTTGGTTGGTAATTAACCTTACTATAAATGGTTTTTTAAATGGCAACATGAATATATATAAGGAATTATTCATGAGTCAGTCAAACTGAACAACCTTTACCATGTTCCACGCAAAACAAGAATATGAGACAAAAACTGGATTTGTGTTCGCTCATTTGTATTTTATAAGCACTAATACCACGTGTGCTAAAACATTCAAAGTAAATTATGTTTTTACTCCTGTAATGCAATTAAGCTGAAAATATATGAATACAAGTTCTAACTAGATGGATCCAAGTATTTAAACATTTATTATTGATTGTACAAACTTATAACTTTCAATGTTTCACTTTATTAGACAATAGTTTTATTGGAAAACACTACAATTCTGACTATATATGAGGTTCTACATAATTCGTATTGTAGTTAAAAATTGTTTTTGCAATTGTAATAGCAATATCGTAAGCTTGGAATAAATATTTAAACAGCATTTACTAAACCAATGGTAGTACTTATGTTGCAATTACCTAGAAATATGTTTAAAGCTTTTTGATATGTAGACCACGAGCGTAATAATTTGGAGCAACCCATGACTCAATATATATTACAGAAAAATGCAGAAACATAAAACGATATATCATTCTCGCCCTCTTATTCACATCAACCATATATATAGGCGTAATATAAAGAAGCTTGATAAATTGATTAACAATACAAAAACTACATGAAAATGTAAATTTGCGCTCTGATCCTGACAATAATTTAAACACAACTATTGACTGCATTAGCATAAAACCTTCCTCGTGTCTAATACCTAATCCTTGGGTCACACAACACCAAACATTTTACTAAACGTTTTTGAAATTGCATGTTTTATTAACAAGTACACTTTTTATAAATGAAATGAAAGCCTTAAAAAACGTTTACAATCTGAATATATACATATGAGGAATTAATGAGGAGTCAGTCAAACTGTACAAGCTTACCTTACCTTTACCTTGCTCAACACAAAACAAGAACATAGGTCAACAGCGTTATTAGCGTTAGCTCATATAAATTTGGTATGCATTAATACCTCGTGCGCTTAAACAATAAACAAATTAAAAGTTCACTAATTTAACGACATGATTGTTGAAAATATACGAAAGCAAGTTCTGTTCCGAAATATTCAATCGTTTATTGTACGATCTCATAACTTTCAATGTTTCAGTTTATTACATGATTATTTCACAGCCCAACATTAAAATTGCGTTTGGTTATTAGGCGCCAAATAGTTCGGATTAGAACACTAGAAAATGTAATAATTTTTACAACTGCATTAAGTTTTATTGTGGTAAGCCTAGGGCAATGTAAAGATTAAAACAACATTTCAATAAACAACGGAAGTATTGTGGTTCCGAATTTCTAACAATAACGTTTGTGGCTATTTTAACAAAAAAATGTAAAAAATATGTCGCCTTTAACTATATATTGTGATGTTATCCTGACTGGTATCAAACCACATCAGAATAATAATACCATATCTTAAAACTATTTTAGACCTTATCAGTATTCAAACCACAAAATGTATAATGAGCCGTGACTCAGGCTCATATGTTACATAAAAATGCAGAAACATGAGAGAACGAATTAGACACTATGAATAGCTAAATCGTGCTTCAAACTCGTTTTCACAATGACAAGACATGCATTTATGATTATAACATCAATGAAAATTCAGCCTCGACAAGTGTGATACATATATTTAGTAAAGCAGTGTTTAAACATGTTAATAGTTAAAACTAATGACTACATTAGCATAAAACTTTCCTCGTGTTTAATACCTAATGTTTAAATAACACACTTTTGGGTTCTCGATCAACTTTTGGGTTTTGCATACTTTATGAACACGTGCACTTTTTTATGAATGAGACGATAACGTTGAATATATTCATAATATAATGTGTTGGTGAACTAATTGGTTTCACACCAATGTCAGGTTTCTTTCGTTAATATTTTATGTATTAGGCACCTCTACAGCTAGACCTCATTTTACAAATATTTTACATCTTAAAGATAAATATATATTAAATAAGTGTGGATGTAACAATTAACATACATAATGTTGAAAATGGGATGAATTCAAAGTGTAACTAATGAAACCTCGATGCAAAGTCATAAATAAAAACGCCCACTTTCTATGAAGCAGAAAGATTTTAGTTAATGTTCGGATCACATGTAAAGAAGATGCCAGGAGCAGAACGTCAAATACACGTCAGGTCCATTTTTGGCCAAAGCTGATGTGTGAGGTGTGATCTCCTCATTTCCTCGTATTTATTAGTTTTCACAGCTCCACTGCTAGACTCCCACATTGTGAAAAAACGGTTATCCTAGAAATGGGAAAGTATATATTTTGCGATATATAACACTAGTATACTTTTTGTTTACCAGCAACAATTATTTACTTTTCAAACCAGATTCAAATATAATAAACCATTAAATACAAATTATACAGTTCTATTTGTAATGTTTTCCCTAATTAATAAAAAAATTATCATCTGCAACAAAAACTAGTCGAATAAAGTATATATATATTTGCTGGAAAATTACAATCGATAAGATACTACCTTAGCAACAATATGTTTACTGTTAAATTCATGGCAAGACTTACACGAACAAGCGGGGTAACTCTTTCAACAAAACAAATATTTCCAATGTTCATTTTAATGGGCCAGAATGAGTTCGCAAACTTGGTTTTAAACTTAATATCCTTTCTTATATAAACCATTGATGCCTTATGAGCTCCTAAATGTTTTAAAATAAGTAAAGAATACGTTAATATGTTTGAATGTGCTACCAGAACACATGCCTTAAGCACATCAGCTAAAATACTGTAAGCTATAAAGAATATTTTTACCGCTATGTTTGAAGATGAAACTTGCACAAAAGCAGCTTGAAGTATTGCTTGAACACCAACTGTACATACTACAAAAACTAGCAGGATTGTTGTAAGTTTAATATCTTTAGACAAATTATGTAAAATCTGTAATATACGGTAGTTGGTTAAATTAGCAGTGAAACTTATGCTATTAACTTGCCTACACAATTCTAAAATATTCCTGAAACCCATAATAAAGAAAATTAGAAACAGACTCGCAACTAGTGATATTGCATTCATTAAATATGCAATTGCCCAATGATTCATGGGGTGAAGTGTCTTTTCTCGACTGTGACTTTTGAAGACACTAATCCTAGTACCTATTATCCTGGGCTAATTCCTTGGTCATTGAAAGGGATATAAGATTACGACAGTAGAAATACCATACGCCGACAAGTCATTTTAAAAGTACCCATATTCTGTTTATATTATTATACTACATATTTTGTTCATTGGACTTCGTTTATATTTGGTTTTACTACAGTATTAAGTCAGATTCTAGTTCAGACCTTCTGTTTAAAAAGAAAGATTCATTGTCTCATAAAAGGAAGTGATATTTAATTATGGACGAGATATTGTTATCTGAAATCTAAAAAGTAAATGCTTGCATTTACATTACAACAACTTATTAGAGCATAATAAATCCTAATGTTATATGGCTTCAAATCTGAAAATGTTTAAATAGTTATAGCAAAACACATTTGAAAATGCTAGTATTCAAAAATCAAAAAAAAGTAAAAATATGCATAGTCTTGTCTATCGTTTCGGGGGAAAATCGATTCAAAGTAGTAAAATTTAATTTTTAACTTCCTTGAAGGCTTAGAAGAAGAGTGTTGACAAATAAAACAAAAGGCCGTTTGTGCGTACACTTGTGTATTCATTGTCGAATAACGTCACATGTATTGTTTTTCTTTTCAATACTATTAAACCATTTATAATCTTTTTATTATCCGGCTCAAAGCGGTTTGTCGGAATACCTCCCTGTCTTCCTAATTCACGCAATCATTCATGACAAACAAAGTGAATTTTACAATGGTTAAAAATGACTTAAATTGAAACGATTGATTATTGGTATTCAAACATTGTGGTAACAACCAGTAACCTAATAAAGTTGGTTTATAGGGAGGATTCCAATGCAAGCCATATGAAAATACAAAAGAATAAACACTACATGATATAAATAATGTATATCCAATTCTCTGAACATGTAGACAATTTATATATTTATTAAAAGTGTCTGAAGTCTGCACTAATTATACCACAAATGTAGAAACGTTTCAATTCCAGAGAGACATTTATTTTAATAACTATTGACTGCATTGTTATAAAACTTTCCTCGCGCCCAATAACGTTATGCTGTTATGCTGACGTATTACAACACACAATGTTGAATCATCTTTTAGGTTTTGCATATTTTATAAACACGTGCACTTTTTTACTAATGAAATCATCATTTTCAAAATCTTTACAAAAGTAATGACTTTTTCTGCTAACGGATAATTTTCGAAGTTCACAGTATTGCGGAAATTGTTGTCGCATTGTTAAAAATCGATATATATAAATTTGTCATTTTCCAAAGGAATAGTTCGTTTGTTAAATTACAACACTGCCATTATAACTAAAGTAAGGTTTCAAACATATATGATGACATAACCTGATTGGGTAAATCAATTCCGTAATTGCGAAATGCCCTGTAATATTTAGTACCGTATAACGTTGTACATTAAGTTAGTAAACGGATTAGTTGAGAAGTCATCCAAACTGATGTTAAAGCAAAAGCTGATCCACAAGAATAAAACTGAAAAACATATGCAGCCATGATGGTATCCCCAAATATTTCTGCTATATTTTGTTGATTCGAATTATTTAGTATTGCGTCAAGTATTGGAGAACTTTCTACAAGATAATGACTAACTACAGCATATCCGGTTATTACGTTGTAAATTATGAAGATGGACGAAGTGAAAAAAAGATTAAATAGGAACGAAAGTAGGAATAGTCAAGACTGGAATCGAAATTTAAATTGTGTCATATTTTTATCAAAACATGATTCTTGTTGAATATTTGGGAATTTCTGGAATAAATATATAAATAATTATGACATAGACCCTGTAAAACGAAGTGGGTTTAAAGTTGTAACGAAAATGTGTCTTAAAATAGACGATATTTCAGATAAAACGATTACTGTAGGCTTGGAAGTCTCCATGGTAAAATGTATGTGGTTTTTAGAACGGCACAATATGAATATCTAATGTGTAGGTATATGTATTATGCGTTTTTCCAATTTGCTTTTGAATTTGTTGAAAATTTGGGCGGAGGTTTTACTAATGGATTGTTGAGCCTAAGTAAACTGGGTAAATTAGATGACATTCTGAAGTACCTTTTATTGATCCAAAAGCTACCAATGCATAATACATTGGGACAGGATTGCATTTACAAAACCTAAGTGCTTGAAGTAAATTCAAGTCTTTGTATGGTAAACGTTTAAAAACATACTTTATAATTCATCGTCGAATAGTTAAAACAAATCAAAAACCATTTTGATACTCGAACTAGATGTTGCTCTTCATTAAAGGACCTTTCAATGCGAATTGACTACCATTAGCCTGGTGGTTACATATTTAAGGAATACATCAAGCTAAAGTTCTTAATTCACGTAATTAAAATTTGTCAAACGCATTCTCAATTTTTTGTAAAATCGAATTTTGTAATCCATACACATAAAATGTGTGGTAATCTATGCATCAACAAATGCTACCCAAAACTGCAAATTCATGAGACTAAAACTGTAATTCAAGTAATAGCTATCTTGAATTTTACAAGCATTGCTATAGCAAAATATGAAAGCAAAGTTGAGTTTTTGACAACAACAGAACTTAGTATCAACTGGAACATGAAGTTAAATAAAAATTTGCCGAACGATAAAGCGTACCCCAAAGCACATGCATATAATTAAATTATGTTCAGACCCAGACCTTGTTGGACCATCAACTTAACACAGTATTTGATGATGACAATACATAAAAATCTCTCATTCTCATAAAGCATTATATGGTCCCATATCCTTATTTGTTCTAGATAATACGATTTTGAATTTTTACCAGCACGTGATAACTTTTTCCACTTTACAGTCAATTTACATACATGTGTTCCTATCATAATTTTCAAGTACAATTATTTATAAGTGGTTTTACAAAACAATAAAACCTAAACCCTTATCCAAGTTTTTTCATGGCATGATGCTGAACCACTGCAAGTTTTGGTTACCACGTTAAAACCGTGGTGAATTATAACGTTTAAAATTTGTGCTTTCGCCAAGTTATTCAATTGTAGTTACTTAATTTATTTTCTAGAATTTTTATTAGCGCATAAATAATCAACCGAGTTTTTACCTAACAGAAAGATTTGTTACAAAAAGTGCCATATGTTATAAAATCAATAAATACTTGAAGCAACATTGCATTTCATTTTAATTTTAAATTATTAAATAAATACTTTACCCTCGGATTGAAATTTGATGATATTATTTAAATTAAGTGACTTTAATTCCAATATGAATAATGATGGTAACCAAGTCAATTCGAAGCATTCTTATCACCAGCAAGCTGAAGAATAGCGATAACATATGTTGTACAGCTATTTACCATCTGAAATATAAAACAACTTTTAGCCTTGATTCAAGCAAACCTGTTTTTACTAATGCGTGTACTTTTATTTAAAGACTCACTGATATTTGTAGAACCCGATTGAAATTTAAAAGTTTACAAATTGTATATATTGATGGCCGAATGGTGACAAAGTTAATGAAAATTTCCGCCTAGCATTTAAACAACAAAACATTGTCAAAATAACGATAAAGTTAATTACGTTTCATGACTTACGTTCAAATTTTTAAGCGCTTCGTCCAATGATACCACCGGCAAATGTTTTGTGGACTTTCTCATTTCGATTATAATCTGTAGAATTTCTTTTTCTGTCTTTACAACCTTTTCGTTAATGTGAACAATTACGCAAAACGTCAAAATATCCATAAGCAAATAGCCCAATGAAATAACCGCCATCGATAGTGGTACATAGCCTTTCAACAACCAAAGCCCAATAACCCAATTGGTTAAAGCGCTAGCAAAAAAGCTTGCAGCCAAAATAAGATGAATTGGTCCACAGATTTTTTCGCCAAGCCTATACTGTTTCCTTACAAAAATGACAAGTTCATAAAGCTCCTTCCATTTCAATTCAGGTTGTAGACTTTGTGATTGTAGTAAGGCTTCTTTAATTTGATTTTGTGCTTCTACGACTACCAGAGTTATAACAGCTATCATTATCAGTTTGGTATTTATTAGTATCCTGGTTAATGGAGCTACATGCATTGAAGTAAGTGATGTCCAGTAATCAGTTGAGGTGCATATTGGGTTGTTACGAAACTTTAAACAATTTGTTATTAAATATGAATATGACACTGAACCCAGTATTAGTATTAATAGTAAACATTTAACTCGAATTCTCAATTTTTTACTGAATTGTTCAAATCTAACAGATACTTTAAAAACGGAAAAAGCTTTATGAAATTTGAATGCATACAAATTTATCCATCTATTTATCAATACCACAAGATCGTAGGTTGTCCAAAATGTTGTAAGAATGATAGCTGAACCGCACGAATAGTATTGAAATGCATACGAAGCCATTATATTTTCTCCAAAACCTTCTACATAACCAGATATATTTGTTCCAAGTGCTCCAACATTCTTTTCATCTGTTTGCGTATCTGCTATTAGATAGTGACTTACTTTGGCATAACCACCAACAACGTTGTAATTTATGAAGATTGCACCAAATACGAAACATATTTGTATAATAAATGAATACACTGTTTCCAACGATAACCATTTAAATTTAAACGTAAGCAAAGTTTTATTTTCATTATCTATTATGTTTTCTAAATTCTCGAATCTTAAATCTAAATTTCGTCTCTCCAAGACTACAGGCAATGAACCAAAAATACGAAGAGGTTTTAAAATTGCTACGAAAATTTGGGATAAAATGGAATGGCTTTTGAAAGCATCCTCATAGCTTTCATGTACGAAGGAAATATGTTCTGCCATTGTAAGTCTTTTTAGACAAGGATTGGTAAATAAATTTTAAGTTGATTTGAACGAACTTTATCGCTTCAAATAACTGGCAAATTTTTGTCGTCAATAATTTATGCAGTTGGCACCAATTCAGCTAGTAATTTCTACAAATTTTTTCCACCTTAAGGATCAATATATATTAAATATGGGCAGACGAATTACCAACTTCTTTTATTTATTCAATCTATCGTGAAATATTTCCATACATTTAAAGGGAGTAACCATATATTGCAGCTCCTATCTAAAAATAAGTGATTAACAAATATTCTAAATTTTTGGTTGGGTGGTCATCTAATTTACGTAGAATTGCAATAAATAATTACTTAAGTAGCAAAGCCAGTTTACTTTTTGCTTATCCCGAACAATTATTTTTTAATTTGGAAATTTCATAGTTGCGTTTTTTCTTATTCAATAAAAATATATTATTAATAACGAAAAAAATTGAATAAAGTATAACAGTCTGTAAAATTACAATCAGAAGTGTAGATACATCGATGAGATATTACCTTAGCAACAATAGGTTTACTGTTAAATTCATCGCAAGATTAACACAAACAAGTGGGGTAACTCTTTCAACAAAGCTAATATTTCCAATGCCCATCATATTAGGTGAGCACGATTTCACAAACAGGGCTCTAAACTTTATATCCTTTCTAATGAGCACAATTAATGCCTTTTGAGTTCTAAAAACTTTTAAAATATCTAAGGAACTGGTAATATAAATATGTCTAATTGTGATCCTAAAACAGACACCGTAAGCACAGCACCAAAAAGACTGTTAGCTAAGAAGTAAACTTTAAGCAGTGTGTGAGAAACAGCAACTTTTACAAAAGCCGCTTGAAATACTGCTTGAGCACCAATTGTACATACAACAAAAACTTGTAAGATTGTTGGCAATTTAATATCTTTGGACAAATTATGTAACGTCTGTCTTTTTCGGTATTTGGTAGCAGTAGAAACGACGCTGATAAGCTGCCTATATTTTTCCAATATATTTTGGAAACTCATAATATAGAAAGTTAGGAAAAAACTCGCAAGCAATGCTATTGCATTCATCATATAAGCAAATGCAAAATCGCAAACAAAATGAGTTTTAAAACTATTCCAAATACTTGCCGTTGAAAGGACTGATTATCGCAGTTGAAACATAGTGGTAGCATCCAGTAACCTAGTAAAGTTGGCTTGTAGAATAGGTTCCATTGCAAGCCAAATACGAATACAAAAGGAAAAACATTGCACCATACAACTAATGAATAGCCAATCAAAATCAAGAATTTCTCTGCAGTCTACACGGTACGATTTGGTTTTGATTTCACAAGAAAATGCTTTGTTGTCTCAAAAAGCCCATTTACATATTTTACCAAATATTTTACACGCTGATTTAGATTCACCAGAATCCAAAGATATGGTGGAAACACACCAAGTACAAATATTATTAAAAGTTTTTTAATCAGGTGGGTAGCAGCATTGTTTTCTAATTTAGTATTGATAGTTTGGGTAATAGTTATTTCTCGAAAATAAACAAGACTTTGTATAGCTACAATTAAAATAAACAAGGATACAATTCAGACGAAGTATACGATTTTTAGTTGTCAGCTAATCGGAAATTTTTAATGTTAGAAGCTCTTTGTCAAAGGAAATGGGAAGTACGTTTGTTAGCTCCATAGTTTTAAAAGGCAAGCCTATTATTTTTGTGATTTTTTAATGACGTATTACCAAATAAGTGTTCTGTGGTGTTAAGTAATCCACGAAAACTCTCACAATACCCATGGTGATACTTACTAGCAAACAAGGGGTTAATCATTAGGAGACAAAAAAAAGTTTTAAAATACAGTGAGTACTTTGAATTATTTGAAAATGATAATGACAAATATTGATTACTAATTACTTAATTAGTACTAAACCTAATAAAGTGATTTGATGAATGGTATTATAAAATAATAATAAATTATTCATGAATCGTTTAAAATTGACAAATTTTCCTTTGCTCTACACAAACCAAGAACATCAGACAAAAGCTAGATTATTGTTAGCCTATTTGTATTTTATAAGTACTAGCAGCACGTGTGCTTAAACATCCAAAAGGAATTATGTTTTATTCCTCCAATGACATGAAAGCTATACATAGGCGAAAACGACTTCTGTTCGGACAGAAAAAACCATTTAAAGATTTATTATTTAATTTACGATTTTGTAACTTTCAATAGTTTATCACATGACTGTTACACATATTACAAAACATGACGACTGGTTATTTGGCGCCAACTATTTCGGAATAAGCCACTGGAAATTTTTTTTACAACTGTATTGAGAATTGTTGCAGAAAATTTAGGCCAAATCTTGAAACAAAATTTAATCGACCAACCAAAGTATGGCCGTTTTAATTTTCTAACAAAAATGTTTAAGGCTATCTTAGCAAAACAATAAAAAGACAATAGGGAATTATTCATGAATAAGTCAAATAGAACGAATGTTGCCTTGCTCTAAATTTATTAAAAGAAATGTTTAACACTACAACAAGTACATGGTAATAATCAGTTCTGACAGAGATAATAAATTAACCATAACCAGTGACTGCATTCACATAAATATTTTCTCGTGCCTGATACCTAATGCTAGGATAAGACGACACAAAAATTTAAGTTTCGCTTTTTTTAAATGCGTGCATGTTTGTAGAAATTAAATAATGTTGTTGGAAACGTTAATAATGACATATACATTAAGCCGACATTTAACAATTTCAAACTCACAAATTACACAAAGTTTGTTGGCGCATTTTAAAACCCGAAGTAATTATTATTATTTTTACTTTCACAAGAAATATTTGAGTTGCTAAAAACAACTTAATCATACATATAAGATTTTTCTATTGCGAAAATGTAGCTTTTCTGGAATGCCACTATGCTTTAATTGTACTTGAAAAATAGGATAAAAAACTGCAAAGGGAAATTTTGAAATTATTGAAATATTTGTAATTTGGCTCCATTATTTATACTTTGATTTTTTCGAAAAAAAATTCAGTTTTATAGAACATTTACTAAACTAAATCCCAACTGCAATACCTCAATTTTTCAATATATTGTATTGTAATTTGTGAAAAAACGTTATAGTCGGCTCTGATAATGATGAGATTCGAGAGGGGCAGCAGTTCGAAGGTCGAAGTCCCAATGTAAGTGCTGACTTGTATTAGGGCTTTTGTTTGGCTTTGTGACATTCGTAAACTCGCCAATGAACTTGCACTGAAATAAAGGGGTGACAAAAAGATGGTGATTAAATTATTGGGATTAAAATTCCCGTGCAAGCAAACACATACGACATAAATAGTTTATGATCTATTTCAGAATTACAACTGGCAAACCTGTACATAATCAAGAATCTTTAGTTTTATAAATAAATACCATTTTATAATTAAGTATAATACTGGCAGTCCTCCCAATGGCTTTATTTTTGTAGTACAGTTCAACTTTATTACTGTAGGCAACATACTGAGTTGAAGAAAAAATTTGATTTGCTATTTTCGCAAAAATTGAATTTACGTCAATAGTTTTTGTTATTCACGTAGGTTACCTAATTATGTATACTGACATTTGAATTATATGAAGGTAGAAAAATTTGAGGCATCTGCAAGCTGAAGTACAGCAATTACATATGTTGTACAGCTATTTACTATCTGAAATTAAAAAAACAGCACGAAAAATTATAATTAAAAAACCAAATATACAGTTTTGACAGATGGTCCATAAAAACTAGCAAAAGACTCACCGAGATTTGTAGAATTCGATTAAAATTTAAAACTTGGCAAAATGTATAACGCGATGGCCGAATGGTGACAAAATTGATGAAAATTTCTGCCTACAATTAAAAATACAAATAATTGTCAAAATAATGACAGAGATATTTTAATAACTAATTATTTTCTTTGAATTACGTCCAAAAGCTTTAGCGCTTCTTTTAATGTTCGTTCTGAAGATTTATTGGTGGGTTTTCTAATTTCTCTTATAATTTCTAGAATGTCTTGTTCTTTCTTTAAAACCTTTTCGTTGATGTATACAATCACCCAAAATGTAAAAATATCTACGACAAAATATCCCATTGATATCACTGCCATTGAAAGGGGTATATAGCCTTTCAACAACCACAGCACTATGATCCAATTGGTCAACGCGCTAGCAAAAAAGCTTGCCGCCAAAACAAGATGAATTGGTCCACTGATTTTCTCGCCAAGTTTATACTGGTGTCTTACAAATATCACAAGACTATAAATCTGCTTCCATTTCAATTCAGACGGTAAATTTTGTGATTGAAGTAAGGCGTCTATAATTTGATCTTGCGCTTTTACAACTAGGAGAGTGATAACTGCAATAAAAACTAGTTTGGTATTGATAAGTATTCTGGTTAGAGGCGCCAAATGCATGGACGTCAGTGATGTCCAGTAATCAGTTGAAGT
>JAQFZH010003692.1:0-13364 GCA_034695485.1 Entomobrya nivalis | reverse complement strand
ATACATAGAGTTTTTTACGTGTAAGCAAACAGCAAATGATTGAAAAGCCTCATCAGCCTCAGTATATATCTTGCCCATCAAAAGGCAATTCCAACTTAAACGTCACTCTGTGCTGCATTCAGTTTTGGAGCAATACTGATACTAGAAATAAACTTAAATAATTTTATACGATGACACCAAAAATAAACATTTCATTTTCACGACATATTTTATCGCATATTTTATTTTAAATAAATGTGGAACTTGTAGTTGACAAACTCATATGTTAATTTTCCTGGCATATTTTTGGTGTTTAGTTAGTTGATTTTATATTTTCTTGGAATCAAAAAATCCCCCTTATTTAAAATGTTTACTTGTGTATATACGTGATTGGGGAAAGTAAACAAGCCATACGATTTAGTTCATCTGAAAGTTTACTCTCTTAACCTTTAGATGTTATGCTTTTGGATTTTTTGAGATGTCCAGGCGCATTAAACTTCCAAGTGGTTTTGCCTTTTCCGTTTCAAAATTTTTTGTGCTTTCGGATATATTTGTACTTTCAAGATTATCCGAAGTTTTGCGAATCTCGGCGCTTGCATCCAACGAAACAATTTGCTTTCTCAAATATATTGTTTTTCCCACATAACTCTTCAAAGGTCCAACAAGACCATTTATAATATTTCGAATTGCAAGTATTGTGTTCTAATAGTCATCTCCTAGCAATTTTACGACAATTGCAAACCGTTCACTAATATTTTAAATCGTACCTAATATTACACTATCCCCGATTATACAACCTCCAATCTTTTTTTTATCTCCAACAAGATCGTATTTTTGTTTGGATTGGTCAACTAAATACTTTCCACTGGTTAACAATTTTTTGCTAACTCCTCCAATTTCAACAACTGAGCGTCAACGTAATGTAATTCGAAAATGGTACCGTAATCTATTGTTTTTTTGGAAAATAAGTCGTTTCAATTTATTACGAAAGGGATTGTAATAAGAAAGCGAGGCTCTAACCGTACACGAAGGAAGTATTATGATTTTAAAGATCAAGAATAAATAAACGATGTAACAAACGTAAGTTATCAATGAATTAAACTACTCAATGAACAAATTTATGCACACAAAATTGACTTATCGGCTCATTCTTTGTTTACGTTAGTAGTTAAAATTTATAAAAACGCATCCATAATAATATGTTTATGTTTTAATACAAATATCATGACCTTTGTTAAACATGTATATGAAAAAATATAAATTTCAAAAATGTAATCTGAATGAATAGAACCTATGACACATAAGGGAGCAACTTTTGAAGAAACAAGGTAATAAAATTTCAATATCAGAAGTCGTTTCTCGACCCATAAAAAACTAAATTGTGGTGTACAGTTATCACAAAAAATATTAAATAAGTTACATCTCAAAATAATAAGTACATCAACCAAATGTTCTGAAGTAATTAGTTAAATTAACAAGGTAGTTAAATAATAAAAGTATCATACATTTAATGCACGCGCTTAATATAATTACTAAATCAAGTGTGCCCGCACAATAGTAGTTTATATTATATACATATATGCACATACGTAATTATATATAATATTTTTAGCGAATTGTCTCTAATTTGCCAAATTTTATCCAATAATTGTAACTATCATTTGATAATTACCTTTAATATAATTCTTTAATGAATTAGGCTAATTACAATGGCGGCACTAAATTTATTGCACGAAAAGAGAAATCGTTAGGTAAAGTCAAGCACTTAGGTATAATATATTTACGTAAAGTTTCACGAAGTGTTTATGTAGAAATATTGTAGAATATCTTCATTAGGCAGAACACCCATCAATGTCAAAATTTATACGAAGCTTGTACTAAAGAGAGAATTTTTACATGCAAATTCATAATGCGTCGGAGAAAAATACTCAGCGCACTAATTGTGCTGGTTGTAATCTTAACTGGATATGAAACTGAAGCAGCAGGTTTCAACGGTCACAAAGGTTCGGACAACCCAAAGGATTTGCAGATAATACACGACAAGTTTACAATCGGTCGCCAGAATACAATTGACATTGTGGTAAGAATATAACATTTATTAAATTTAAGTGTAGAATTATTAAATGCTAAAATACTATTCTACTTGCCCACAGAAAAAACTTACAACAACAATGAAACAAGAGCAAAAAGCATTCGAAACTGAGCTGGATGCATTCCTTAAATCAAAACCTGATGCTCCCGCAAGCATGAAGAAAACGTTAAGTGAACAAAAAGCAATGCAGGCCGAGGTCGACAAGCTAGCAACTGACGTACAAAAATATAAGGGTCATTTTGAAAAATGGCTTGGGGACGTTAATAAATTGAAATCAAAGGACAACATGACGATTTATGAAGGTTGTAAGCCTTTTATAAGAGAATTGGATCCTATGACCGACAAATTCAAAGCTTACACTCAAAAGTTCATTGACCAGGCCAAGAAATACAAGAACTTTGGCCAAAGTATGATTGATAGCGGCTTTGTTGATACGACTGTCAATAAAAGACTATGTAGTCTGGGCAAGGTCATTCAAGAAACAGGTTTTCATGTTTCCGACGTCGGAGATCCAATAGCAATTGCTGCTGATAAAATTGGAGATATTTGGCAGCGAACAAATCCTAAAGATAAGGATAACAGTCTTGTCCAGATTTCAATGAACCTGGTGCCGAAAGCCCAACAGCTTGTGTCTGATGGCGACAATCAAGCCACTGACGGGAAAAAGTTAATAGATATGTGTAAGAAAATAGAAGGAATGAAGCCTCAAATTGATACAGGAGCAATTCAAAAGGAACTGGACGCCATTATCAAATTGTTGGAAGAAATTGAAGCAGAATTGGAAAAGTTGAGACTTAATTTGAGAGAAGTTGAAAAGTTGGAAACTGAGTTTGAGGGTTTAGCTAAGGATATCTCGGATCCCGGGAAAATTCCAAAGGAGATTGGGGATTTGGCGGGAGAAGTAGAAAAACTTAAGAATGAAACTAAAGCTTTGAAGGATGAAGTGAAGGCTGTAAAACCAGATGATGGAAAGGGTATTGAAGGTTTAGCTAATAAACTGGCTAATGATAATGGCCTGTCAAATAGAATATTAGAAGTGGGGAAAAAGCTAGAACCCGTAGGAGCAAAATTACTATCAAATGGAGAGGGTCTAGTTTCCAAAAAGAAATTTAAACCTGAGCTTAAAGCAAAATACGACGGTGTCGGAAAAAAACTCAAGGATGCAGGTTCTCGTTTTGTGTCCATGGGACCAAAGTTTGAAAAAATTGGCGAACATTTTGGGAATATTGGAAAATTGTTAGGAAAAGACTTTGAAAAAAGTTTGAGTGATACTGGAAATAATATAAAGGGGATTGGGGGACAGATGAAACCTTGTGGGGATAAGATTATGGGTTTAGGAGATAAGATTATGGCACTTCAAGCTAACGAAAGGGACCCTTCAATTGATAAGGATAATATGAAGGATTTGGAAGATATACAGAAAATGTTGGCTGAAATTCAGGCTGATCTAAGTAGTATTCTTCAGGTATGGATACTGTGCTTGCATAATATATAACTATTAATATAAAATAAATGGAGGGTTTGGGTAACTATTGGTTTTTTAATATAACAGAATATGGAGGACATGAAGAAAGAACAAGAAGGAATAGAAAAAGAATCAGAAGAGTATTCCAAGAAGGGGGAAATTATTCCTAAATTAGATGGTTTAATTAATGAATGCAAAGGTTTAGTAGATATATGTAAAGGTATCGAAGCAGACCTGGAAAAAGTGAGGAAGGGTCCCCCAGAGGAAATCGGAAAACCTTTGGTTGACATTGGAAATCGAATAAAAGATTTTGCGAAAAAGGTTTTTGAATTTGTCCCGAAATTGGAGCCTATCGGGAAGCTTATGTTGCAGTATGCAAAAGAATTGCAAGGGAAAGAAGCTTTATATCCGGAGATTAATAACAGAGTTAAGAAACAAGGGGAGAAATTGGAGGATTGCGGAAATAAGTTCAAAAATATTGGTGACAAGTTTGCTGGGATTGGGGATAAAATTAAAAGTATTGGAAAACGATTAAATGAAGAGACTCCAGATATTGGAAAATCTTTAGATGATATAGGAAATGAATTGAAAGACTTGGGAGGTAAATTTAAGGATCCAGGTGAAAAATGTGTGGAAACTGGGAAAGAATTGCAAAAGTTGGAACCCAACGAGAAAAGAGATAAGGCAGCGGATGCTGCAAATAAGAAGGATATTGAGGATATGATTAAAGCGTTGGGTGAAATTATTAAAGATTTAGAGGAAATTTTAAAGGTATTTTGAGTACTCTATTTACATTTTTGAGTGATAATTAATAAACTATGACTGGTTGTTATTAAATTTATGTAATTGATTCTTAGGATCTTCAATCTATAAACGAACAACAAAATCAAATTGAAGCCGACGCTGCGGAACACTATTCAAATAAAAAAGTTGTAGGAAAGAAGGTGGAAGGTCTAGTTGCTGATTGCAAAACTTTAATTGATGATGCAAAGGCTATACAAAAAGAGCTCGAAAAAGTACGTGATGGTCACCCCAGGGATGTTGGAAAAGGAATGGAGCCAATAGGAAATAAATTGGTTGACCTTGCGAAACGTATATTGGGACTTGCAGAAAAATTGGAGCCACTCGGAAAAGAAATATACAAAAATATTGAGGATTTAATAGTAAAAATGAAGTTTCCTCCGGCCCTCAAAGCAAAAACTGACATTCAGGGGAAAAGACTGGAAAATAGTGGAGGGAAATTACAGAATATTGGGAAAAATGTTGGCGTTCTGGGTGACAAGTTAAATGATATTGGAGGTCGAGTTGAAAAAGAATTTGGGCCGAAACTTAAAGATTATGGGGGGAAATTGAAAGACTTTGGAGAAAAGATAAAAGATAAGGGAGGCCCTGTACAAGAAATTGGTATTAAAATACAAAATTTGGAGCCTGTCGAAGGTGACCCGGAGGCAGATAAGTTGAATGCGAAGGATATGGAAGATATGCAGAAAGCCTTGGGGGAAATTGGGAAAGACTTGGAAGCTATTCTTAAGGTACAATTTAGAGAATATATTTGACAGTGGAAGAAAAAAAGGGCCCTTGGGGAAATTTTCCGTTAGTTATTTTTCGATGTTGTTTGTAGTTCTGTGAAGAAACGCAATGCCACTTCGCGAAATAACAAAAGAACATTTTTTTGACGTTCCCCTTTTTCTTGCATTATCACATTTTTTATATTTATATATTATAGAATTTGGAAGTCGTTCAAAAAGAACAAGATGCTATGGAAAAGGAAGCAGGGAAGGATTATCCAGAGCAAAAAGTAATTCCTAAGATTATCGAAGGATTGGAAAAAGACTGCAAAAAGTTAATCGAAGACGTGAAGGAAATTGAAAAGCAGTTGACGAAAGTTCGAGAAGGCCCAACAAAAGAAGTTGGCAAGTCATTGGAAGGTGTAGGAAATAAATTATTTGACCTTGGAAAGAGAATTCTGGATTTAGCCGAGACATTGGTGAAACTAGGACAAAAGCTGTTGAAAAACGGGAAGGAACTGAGTGATAATAAAAAACTAGTACCTGCCCTAAAAGCAAAAACTGATGTACAAGGGAAAAAAGTTGAGGATACTGGAGATAAGTTGAAGCATATCGGAGAAAATATGGATAAGCTTGGAGAAAAGTTGGAGAATATTGGAGGGAGGAAGGCAAAGGAAGAAAGTGGCCCGAAACTTGTAGATTTTGGTAGCAAATTAAAGGATTTAGGGGCAAAGATTAAAGGTAAAGGGGAGACGGAGGGAGAGTTGGGTATTGACTTGCAGAATTTGAAGCCATATATAAGAGATCAGAATGCAGATAAGGCAAATGCTGATGACATGGAAGATATACAAAAAGCCTTGGGCGAGATTTTGATGGATTTGGATAGTTTGCGAAAGGTAAAAATAAATAACTGTAAAAATATTTCATGAAGTTGAAGAATTCAAGTTCTTAAAAATGATTGTAATGATTCATTTATAATAATAATTGTAACACATTTATTTAAACTTTATAAAATATAAAGGGTTTGGAGGCTATCAAAGAGGAACAAAAAGGTGTAGAAGCCGACGCTGGAAAAGATTACCCGGACAAGAATGTGATCGTAAAGAAGATAGATGGAATGATTGAAGACTGCAATAAATTAAAAACTGATGTAGAAAATATTAAAACAGAACTGAAAGCAGTGCAAACTGGTCCAGTTGAAGAAGTTCAAACTAAATTGGGGGGAATCGGGGATAAAATTTTGGATTTGGCGAAAAGTTTGCATGGACTAGCCGAAAAGTGTGAGCAGCTGGGGAAAGATATGTTAAAACATGGAAAACATTTGCAAGATAATGAGAAACTGCCTGAGCCACTTAAAAACAAAATTGGTAAACAAGGAAAAGACTTAGAAATTATTGGGGGCAAGTTGAAAAATATTGCAAAAAATTTCGGCGTTATTGGTGACAAATTTGGGAGTATTGGAGGAAGGGTGGATAAAGAATTTGGACCGAAACTTAAAGAGGTAGGGGGAAAGATAAAAGAGTTTGGGGACAAGATAAAACCTAAAGGTGAAGCTGTTGAGGAGCTGGGAATTGCATTGCAGAATTTAGAGGCAAATGCACGTGATGCAGATACCGATAAAGATTTGGATGATATTATTAATGCATTGGGTGAAATTGGACGAGATCTGGAAGAAATAATGAAGGTTTGTAAAGATTCTTTTAATATTTTTTTAAATTAAACAACCAAGATCTTGAACTTTAAGATTCCGACTATATAAACCATTATAATTTAAGTAGGTAAACATATACAATGGTATCATTTTAGTCATACTTTAAATTATCATTGTACAAGTACTTCTTGTTGTACTTGAACCTTTTAAACGTGGACTAACTCAATTATAATAACATCACACATTTCCATTTTAAATTTATACATATTAACAGGACCATTTTTTGGTTCGCCAACTTCGTATTTTTATTGAGTTATTTTTTCCCCAATTTTGCTTTGAGAGTGTCCTAATATTTATATAGAAACTCGATAATCTTAGTTTATGTTGTTTTTACAGAACTTAAAAGAAATAAAAGAAGAACAAGCTGCCATAGAAGCCGATGCAGGAAAGAACTATGCTGAGCCAAAAGTTTTACCTAAAATGATTGACGACATGATTAATGATTGCAAAAAGTTAATTGACGATTGTAAGGCGATAGGACAAGACGTTGAAAAGGCACGAGCGGGTCCATCTAAAAATGTTGGTAAAGCTATGGAGCCCATAGGTGAAAAATTACTTGACCTGGATAAAAGAATTCTTAAACTTGCTGAGCAACTCGAGGAATTAGGAAAAAAGGTTCTCCACAACGGGGAAGATCTGAGAACAAAGGAAAAGTTTCCACCAGAACTTAAAGCGAAATTCGACAAAATTGGTAAAAAATTGGAAAACTGTGGAGGCAAGTTAAAAAATATTGGAAAAAACTTCGGCATTATTGGGGACAGATTGGGTTCTATCGGAAAACGACTGGGTGGAGATGTTGGTCCTAAATTAATTGATTTTGGCAAACAAGTCAAAGACCTCGGAGAACAAGTTAAGACTAAAGGAGGTTCTGTTGAAGAGTTGGGAATAAAAATACAAAAGTTGGAACCCAATGTAAGGGATGCGGGCACCGACAAAGACTTGGAGGATATACTTAATGCCTTGGGTGAAATAGGAAATGACCTGGAAGCTATAATGAAGGTACGTTTATATGCATAATTACCAGTTACCATCCTAAAGTATACCTTCGGTTAGAACTGTATCTGCCATGAGCGGAAAGGTTTTATCTGGGTGTTTTCAAAGCATGGTTAAATTGATAAGACATGATAAATTATTTACTTGATATTCCTTTAGTAAAGTACTTACTAAATGATTTCATCGTTGGGGAGGCGTGGCTTCTGTAAATCACGTACATAATAATGTTTGTTGATCAGCTACTCATAATAAAGGCGCATACTGGTTTTCATTAGAGTAATTTCAAACCAAATGATGAAGGTTAAAGATAAATCAAGTTTATAAAAGTTCTTGTACAAATAAAGCTAAATATAAAGGCAAGGGACTTAAAACGCTTTGACAATAACTCCCTTTCATGACCAAATAATTAACTGAACTCATTAATGCTATTCAGTTTCTACATTTAGTATTGCAAATTTAAAGTTTTACTACAAAGATATATTCTCCAATTCAATTATGCCAATATATTTCTATTGGAATATTAGTTCCGAAAAATATCCATTTGATATTCATTCTTTCTTATTCCTTTTATAATTGGTAACTGAAGTTCAACTTTGTACATGTAAAGTTTTTGGTTTACTTCATATATGTTATAAATAGACATGTGTCAACAATTTTATAGGAAATATTTGAAAAAACAAATAATCACACTTTGATATTCAGACAATGTTAAACTTTCTTTTAACATATGAATTCCTATTTTACACAGGACCTTAAGGCAATTCAGGAGGAACAAAAGGCCATCGAAGCCGATGCTGGGAGTAACTACGCCGAACCAAAAGTTATACCGAAGGAAGCTGAAGACCTTTACAACGAATGTAAAAAGTTACTTGATGACTCAAAGGCAATAGCAAAGGATATTGAAAAGGCACGAGCCGGTCCGCAGAAAGAGGTCGGTAAAGCTTTGCAGCCAATAGGTCAAGCTCTTTTAGATTTCGACAAGAAAATTTTGGAGCTTGCCGAGAAACTTGAAAAGCTAGCTCAGAAAGTCTTGAAAAACGGCGAGGACTTGAGAACAAAAGAAAAGTTTCCTCCAGAACTCAAAGCTAAATTTGACAAAGTTGGTAAAAGTTTTGAAAACATTGGCAAGAGGTTGAAAAATATTGCCATGAACTTTGGAATTATTGGAGACAGAATGGGTTCCATAGGAAAACGAATTGGTGGCGACGATGGTCCAAAACTCATTGACTTTGGAAAGCAAATAAAGGAATTTGGAGAAAAGGTTAAGACAAAAGGAGGCGCTGTTGAAGAGTTTGGGATTAAAATACAGAAGCTTGAACCAAATGTAAGGGATGCGGGCACCGACAAAGATTTGGAAGATATTTTAAAAGCCTTAGGCGAGATTGGGAACGACCTCGAAGCTATAATGAAGGTGCGTATAATTTTTTAAATAATATGTTTGTGATGTAGGTTCATTAAGTTGTTGGAATTAGGCTCGTATACATACAATCTGACATAGAAGCGTCCAAGGAGATTGTTGATGTTGAATTTGTACCTTAGCGCATTTTCCTTGCTTAGAAAACTATTTGCATTAATTCTTGAATAAATTTATTTCAATTTGTGTCCTGGTATTATTGTAGTTTTTGAACTATGGATAAACATAAGATTCAAGATAACAAGAGTTTGCTTTATATACTTGAATGCTGCATTTCGTTTCAATATTTTCGTGTTTTTAAATACCAGGAATAAATGCTTTCAAAAAACAATTTTCTATTTTTAACGACTACTACTACTACTTCTTCTACTACTTCTATAAAAAGCAATTAATATTTAGTAAGAAGATATTTTTGTCGGAATGAGTTCCATAGTGGTCAATGACCACAGGTCATACTGCAACAATCAATAGAAAATAGACAGGAACTAGTAAGCTTTTGTTGAAGCTTGCTTGTGCTGGCAAATCCGTACTTAATATCCTTAGCTATTCTTGTTATCCAATATTTATCTGGCATTTGGGGACAACAATATGACTATATAGTATATATATATATATACTACTGAGGTATTTTATATAGCTAAATTGTCTACTATTTTATCCAGCTACTACAAAAGTGTCTACTACTAATAGCTAAACGTTATTGAATTAATAGCTAAATGGTCATAGACAGGCGTTTGTGACCTAATATACACTCAGCATTTTGTGATTCAATATAGGAGACAAATTATTGTGGAAAAAATTTAATAGATATCTGTTTTTGACCAATTGTCGGTTTAAGCAATACTGTGTATGATCAAACTAACCTAAAATTTTCTTTATATCTTACGCATTTTCTTTATAAAAACTTTGAGACTTCTATTCAGTTAGACTGTCGTTTTGGCTTTGAGTGGTGCAATTATTAAAACAGATACCTAGCAAAAAGTAAATAATTATTTAAAAACGTACTTGTAGAAGCAACAAAACGTCCGAAGATTCATAAAAATTAGCATAAACATTTTGACTACTCTTGATATTTGACACCCTTGGCCCTAAACACTCCTATCAACTTAGCATCATAACTTTGGGCAATTCTATAAAAAAAATCGCCATAAAGAATCATCCTATGTAAAAAAAATCGTTGTCAGAAAAAAAGTTGTAGTCAAGCCATGGTTTTTTTAATTGGCTAAACGTGCCAAATTACCATAGTGTTCCGTAGTTCAGACATTTAACGCTCTATTGGAACGATTTTGATTTCCCTTTGTATATGAAAGTGCAACTTGGATTCCATTTCAGTGTCTGAAACTATCCACATTTTCCTAGTTTTTGTTTACTAACCCTAGAAAGTGAAACGATAATACTCAAATCGTCTTTCCAATTTAAATTTAGTGTATCAAGTCACCTATTCTTTCTGAATTTGTCTGCAATTTCATTTGTACAATTTGTGATTCCACCCTTTAGGAAATAAACAAGCGAAAGTCATAACTGTCCTCCATTATAACTGAGTGTATCTTACGCGCTCAACGTCAACAATTATTGAAGTCGGTAAACAAATACACCTTACATATAAACCAGTTATTTTTGTGAGGTAATGCAATTTAGAGTTCATACATATATATTAAATATATATGATTATCAATCTACCGTGAAAATCGTACTTCGTTAGGAATATATAAGTTCACAGCATTTTATTTTTTGTTTTGACTTTTTAAACAGATTTATATTTTAATTTCGCAATAGTTGGATTGGCCGTTGGATATATTATGGTTGAAAAGATATGTTTAGTAAGGGCTACGGGCGCTAAGATAACGGGAGTTCTAAGGAATTAGGATGTAAACAATATTGGTGGTAATGGTTGGTAGCGCTGAGGGGAGTACCCGGATGTGGTAGAGAGAAGGGGTGGTCGATAGGAGGAGACCACCACCCCTTGGCTGAATAGATCTTTAAAGTTTCAAATTATGATTTAAATTCGTAAATTTAATGTTTGAATGTCAAAAAGTGATATTTAAATTTCTCAATTGCATACAAAAATGTTTTAAATGAATATCTAAAGAACTAAAAATAATGTTGTAACTCCTAAAATTGAAATTGAATTACATCTAAAAACTATTGGCTAGCCCTGCTTATCTACTCCTGCTTACATGCAGTTTTTTAATTCCACAATACATCAATTAAACACCATTTTAATGTAATATATTTGAAATGCTTATAGTCAAATGCCAATCTTTCAGCTTCGAAGATAAATTACTTGACAAAATTGTAGCATTTTCTGTAATAAACAAGCAAAACCTTTGCTACAAAATGATAACTCATTAGACTCTCAGATTGGCCCTGGCCGGACCTGCATTGAGGGCATAAAATCCAATAACAATGACCCGACTGAAGGATTTGAAAACATAGTTTTGATATTGTATAGTGTTGCCTTATTCCATTTCCATTCAATTATATATTACCAAAGAACATAGTTTACACTCTCTAAAAAACCACAAAAATTGTTGCAAGACATTTTGCTTCGATACCAACCTTAATATTAAATACTTGCAATGTATTCCAAAATTGATTTGTGAACAAAGTATATTATATAGTTTCTCATAAACATTTCAAGAATTTAATTTAGAATTTTGGAAAGTTAGGAGATGTGTGAGTTAGTGAACTTTAATTTGGCAATTTTATTAGACCCAACTTAATTAATGTTAAATGATAGGCGTTAAAAACATTTTTTAAATAAACATAATAGTCAATCCAAATACAGTATGTGAACGTTAGCAACGAACATTTTAATCGTAATTCATCGGAATATATTCATTTATTTATAATTCAGCATGCGTTTATTAACAGGACCTTAAGGCAATTCAGGAGGAACAAAAGGCCATCGAAGCCGATGCTGGGAGTAACTACGCCGAACCAAAAGTTATACCGAAGGAAGCTGAAGACCTTTACAACGAATGTAAAAAGTTACTTGATGACTCAAAGGCAATAGCAAAGGATATTGAAAAGGCACGAGCCGGTCCGCAGAAAGAGGTCGGTAAAGCTTTGCAGCCAATAGGTCAAGCTCTTTTAGATTTCGACAAGAGAATTTTGGAGCTTGCCGAGAAACTTGAAAAGCTGGCTCAAAAGGTCTTGAAAAACGGCGAGGACTTGAGAACAAAAGAAAAGTTTCCTCCAGAACTCAAAGCTAAATTCGACAAAGTTGGTAAAGGTTTTGAGAACATTGGCAAAAGGTTAAAAAATATTGCCATGAACTTTGGCATTATTGGTGACAGACTGGGTTCCATAGGAAAACGACTTAGTGGTGACGATGGTCCAAAACTCATTGACTTTGGAAAACAAATAAAGGAATTTGGAGAAAAAGTTAAAACAAAAGGGGGTGCTGTTGAAGAGTTGGGGATTAAAATACAGAAGCTTGAACCAAATGTAAGGGATGCGGGCACCGACAAAGATTTGGAAGATATTTTAAAAGCCTTAGGCGAGATTGGGAACGACCTCGAAGCTATAATGAAGGTGCGTAAAATTTATCAAATCATTCAATTGTGCTGGTTTATGAGTTATCTATGCTTAGTGTTCAATCACCAATTTCTGAGCTAAGATTTAAGTTTAAATTTGCACTAAATCAATCTTACAACGGGTATCTAAAAATCATTTTTCCGTTTCATAGTAGCTTGAAAAATTCAAAGCAGTCATGACATTATGAACTTTCTTAACGCAAATATATGTACATTTGACATGGATTAGACAATGTTACTTTTTTGCAAATTAAAACTTTCAATTTAGTTGATGATTTAGTTTTATAAAATTTAAATAATGCCAGGGCACACAACTTATAAAACTTATAAGTAATTTGCTTAATGATTTTGATGTAGACAATTGTTTCATATAATGTCATTTTTACGACGTTCAGCTAAATTTGGCGTTTTTGCAATGAATCAAGAATTGGAAATCGTTTCAAAATAACAAGTATATATTACTTGAACGTTCACTAGTCATTACAATAGTTTTATTCCTAATTACCATTTCCAGGACCTAAAAGCAATTCAGGAAGAACAAACAGCCATAGAAGCCGATGCTGGTAGTAACTACGCCGAACCAAAAGTCATACCAAAGGAGGCCGAAGAACTTTCCAACGACTGTAAGAAGTTAATTGATGATTGTAAATCCATTGCAAAAGA
>JAQFZH010003691.1:0-13371 GCA_034695485.1 Entomobrya nivalis | reverse complement strand
GATCAAAAGCTCGCGAATGAGGTGAAAATCCCAAAATATCGTTGAATGAAGCTGGACGGTGAGTTAAATGCGCCATGATTTACTATAATAGTATGCTGATGAAATAACATGCCAGAAATTAATGCATGAGAAGATACCAAATGCTGGGTACTTTTTGTCAATTTCAATTATTGGAACGCAGAAGTCAAGTCGGTTATCATTCGTTTTATTATTTGAGCTGTAATGATAATTTAAATGTGATTTGTATCATGGGTAACTGATATCTGCTAAAAAAACAGGTCGTATTTATAAAATGAAACGGTCTTATCGAGAAAACATTCAATTCATGTTGAGAGTGTCACTGTTGTCATCATTCGATTTGCTATCGTTGGTGGTTCCAGTGCCTCCTATTCCCTTGCTATTCGTATTTTCGGCTCCTTTGAAATATCTGGCCAGAAAAGGCATGTGAGTAGCAAGTACAACACGAGTTTCTTTTCTAAAGCTGGATCCTCGACTGTAGTAAATTGGCAGGTTAACTGCTGAATTTACCACATATGAAAAGAAAATTCCAAGAAGCAGTTCTTTATACACAACTTTGTTGTACACAAAGTAGTAGTGAATGATTGGGATGATATTGCAGAGAAACAAGATGATGACAACTGGAAGGAACATTTGAGCAGCTCGAATGTTTTTCTTGTGTTTCATGTTCATGTCCGCTCGTCGAGATTTAAATTTCAAAATCTGCGAATTTTTTTTTGCATAACACTGTGATTACACATATGGCCATACAAACTACATGATTTTTAAAATTTTGTTTGGAATCTTATCTGTTTCTTACATGATAGTAAATCAGAGCATTGAAAATTAAAAGTAAAGGTAGCGGAGTCCAGAAATCGATTTGATCAAAAAATCCTTTCATATCGACGTACCAAAATTTTGTTAATTTGGTACCAGTTATAATGTATTCAAGGTCCTTTACGCTTTCAATTTCCCGTTTGAACTTGTTTTCACCGATGGACATGCTGGAATAACGTGGAAATGCCATCAAGAATGCAAATATTAGCACTCCTAGTACGATAAACCTTGTCCGTTTAATTGAAAATAGGTTTATAGTTTTTAGAGGGTGCGCAACAACCAAATAACGTTCAATTGTAATAAAAACTGTCATGAAAGAAGACCCAGAACGAGAGAAAAGTGACGTTAGTGTGCATTGCCAAAAGAGGCACAACGTGTGGCCATGTAATGCCACTTCTGCTCTGCTGCTCTCAAGTTACCCCGTAAACCTTGTACGCCATTTCATGTACAACCAAATAACCTCTAAGAATTGTATTAATGTAATATACGTATGTTGTAATGCGAATTACGGCCACCTTTCGTGGCGAGCAACAAGTGTGTGTGTACCTCCTCCTCCTCCTTTCCAGGCAAGCACTCGCTTGGCCTTTCCTCCTCTCTTTCCTATACTTTACCTCGTGCTCACCAGCACCGAGGAGTGCAGTTCTTCTTCGGCTAACCTTGAGCGAAGAGCTCAAGGGTTTTCCTTGTCCCTTGGTCTGTGTGACCAGAGTACCTTCTTCTTACCTTCTACCTAAAGCTCCCTTTTAATTGAGCTTTAGGAAACATTCAAGATTTCCCGTTTCTTTAATTAAATAAAGTCAAGTAGCCTAACAGTTAAATCTAAAAGTAGTTGTAGTCATCGTCCACATCATTTAACTTTACCCATCCACCTCTAATTGTGAAGCATCTTTAAATCACCTTCTTCTCATTGTTGGGCTTCCTTTCATAAACCAACCCAACAATATATACTTCATAAGCAAAACTAGATAATATTGACATTTTTCCAAATGTATCAGGCGACTTAGGATAGCATACAATATACAATGTTGATATATGTATATTATTATATTATCTACCTATTGTCGTGCAGAAGGTTGTGCGAGCCATTTTAAAGCCACTTGAACTTTGACTACTTCTCTTGAAGTTGATTTCAAAGTCACTACTTTAGATTTTTTCTTGATGTTGTATGCCAGCTCAATTCCCATTCCAATTAAGCATGCTACAATGCAAACTACCCAAACAAAGAACACTTTCCACAATTTTCCTTGAATTTGCCGCTTCATTTCTTGTTGCATTTTTTCTGCGTGTTTACCAATTCTCAGGTTTGTTCTACTAAGGACCCTGTGTTCCTCCTGAACACGAATGGAATGAGTAAATCCTTCCCGTTCTTTTTCCACTCTACGGAACACACCAGTTTCCAAGAGTCGTTGAAAGTATCCTGCAATGTGTTCATGATTTGGTGGCAAAAACATCCAGAAACTTGTACCACCATTTAGTGGCTCCTTTCCAAGATGACAAACAGCCCCATTTTGCACAGACTTGGTCCCGTTATCTCGCGCAGCTTCGATTAAGTTTAAAAAATACATTGGATTGAACCAATTACTACTGTAGAAAACCTTCAAGCTGTAGTTTTGCACGAGAAAGTGGGCCCATTGAAGTTTATCATTATAATTAGCTGTAGCTACATATTGCCGTGCATATGAATTTTTTAGGTGAACAAACCCTTTATTGATCCAGTTAAGTTCCAGTTTCATTTGATGTCATTGAAGAGTAAAACTTCATAAGTATTTGGGTAACAGTATTTCCGTATTTGGGTAAACGTTTTTAGTGCTTGTTCTTCAGGAGGGCTAATTAGGCGACTCGAAACATCGCCACTTAAGATATCAACCAATACTCGAATAAGAAGTAGCCAGATGATAAAGATTAATTTATGTTGTTTGGCTGATCCAGACAATCCGTTGCAAAGCACGGATGACAAAAGAAGTACCAAGTTGTTGTCAAAGTGTTTTGGTTCCATACCAATAGCCAAGGTCATAAACGTGATAGCAATGCATATCCATGTTCCGTTATCCAATACTCTTGGGAATACTTTTAGCGACCATACGGGCTCTTGTTTCCAACGTGGCAGGTCACAATAAAGGAAATTCCACTCCTGGTTGCTTGTACTGATAAATATTGGCTTGTGTTTTAAACTCATGTATTGTTCCCAAAGATATTTTGGACCGTGCACATCCCCAGAAAATGACAAAATTGCTTCATGAATAGTAACCTCATTGATGTCTTCTGTCTCTGACATTTGCTTAAAATTATATATTCTCAGACGTTTGTCAAACCAATTTTTAGTGACCAGTTTTGAAACGTTAAGTTTTGCAGCTAGCGATTTCAAGAGTAATAGGTAAGGGGCTCCTTTAAAACGATATTCTGGATGGGGCAAATCTCGAAGACTAGAATACTCTGATTGTTGTTTAGCAGATATTTCATAAAGTACAAAGTTAATAGTTTCTAATTTGGCATTACAGCCATCTAGATTATTCAAAACCACCGAAATATATAACAAAGTTGCTATAACTAAGCCTCTCATTTTGGGAAATTGCCGTATATATTTACTATACGTTGAGTTGATATTAGTTTGCTTCAAATTATTTGTTGTCATTTAACCTGTTAAGAGAAACATATAATCATCAAATAATTAGCTTAGCATAAAAAATCTGGAGTGAAGAGCTACACCTTTGAAAAACTACTCCTTTCACCAGTAATCGAAGCTCAAGCCCATTTTCCAAATTAAGTTTCCTTCACCGAAGCGCTCTGCTTGGCTGCCGTATGTTATCTAAATTGACATTTATGCAAATTCTACCCGTAGATAAATCGAGCTTATGTTTAGAAGTTCCAGGCCTGCCTGTAAGCGTATATTTTTAGTGTCAGTAGTTACGATTATAAATTTGTTTTTGTATAGTGAGAAATGAGTTTCAAGGATTTAATCAGCGCTTGTAATATAAACTGGTTGAAACTAAGCCCCTTGTAAAGAAAACTCGAAAACAATTTGTTCTTGTTTAGTGGGTTTTCACTCCTTTAAACTTATAAAACGAAATTCCAAATCCCATATTTAAAAAATATTATATTGGCTCTTTTTAAATAACTATCGATTTGATAGTAAGCAAAGATATTTAAAATTTACTGCTTTATATATAGCGTAGAAACTTTTCCACCACTTTTGTAATATATATGGAAAAATTAAGCATTAAGCAAATATGGAATATTATGGCAATACTCTTTAATGGATCTAGCGCTGGTTAAAACTACAAAAAATGGCAAATATTTTGGCTTTTTATTCATTCGGTATTTCATTCTTCTTTAAAAATTGAAATTGGCACTCGTATGGATTTCCTTTAACAATAAAGCAATGTTAGCAAACTTAGGCTTAAGCAGAAGTCGGGAAATGTTTATTACTTTGTAAAAAATGATTGCTCAGCTGAATAGAATGCACAGCAAAGGTTTTTAATTGAAAGACGTGTAATTCATAGCTGCATGTTTAATGCCATAAAATCATAGTCATACTATTTTTAATGAGATTTACAATTTTAACAGTTTAAATTGGAGAAAAATACGTAGATGACAAATGTATATGAAACCTACTGCGGTCAATCTGCAGGAACTCAATGGGTTATTTAGCACTTTACACAAAAGATTAAAATCAATAATTCACAAGTCAACTTGAATGGTCAAAAAAATTTCATTATATCATTTAAAAAACCTGTTTCACACTGTAAACAAAAGTTTTTATTACAATATATCAACCCAGCAAAAATGCTTAAACTCTAAGGAATAAAACATGTTTAAATAAAATAAATTGATTAATGGCAAGTAAACCTATTATTTTGTTTTTTTTAAATCACGTTTCTGTAATCATCTGCGTTATTTAAATTTTATTGACGACATTCGACAATTGAGTTTTTAAAGCGAGTGGATATAAGTAGTATAAAACATTTTTCTTAAACACTTCCTTATGTGTACTTAAAAACTACAAAAAATGGTGAATTAATTTTATTTTAAAATCCACTACACTAAACAAACATATTCATTTAGGGGCAATGGCCGAGTAAATTCCAAATTAACATTTTATTACAATGTCATATGTTACAAATAACATTTTTAATCGAAAAACTGATACAAACTAAAAACTCAACGTATAAAAATCTAAATATAAATACGACAATTACTAATTGCTACTGCAGTTGTAAGAGTGTTGTAGTTTTTAACAACTGATTAACTATGAACCCAGATATATTTAGTCGTAAATATTTCAAACTTTACAACACTCATTTTAAAACATACTGTATACAATTTAAGTTTTCGAAGTCATTATTCTATAAGCTTTAATTTTTTAAACTGTGTAATTTCATTTTTGTCTAGATTTGTGGAACTGTTTTAGCCTCTTTTAAACTTCAAACCTTTGATTCTTATTGTAATAGTGAATAATTCTAGATAATATTTTTGGCTTTTTACAAGTTTCAAGCGATTTAACATGCCATACAGATTTGATATGTGCCATTATTTTTTACTTTTCATTGTTGCGCTTGTTGGGATGGCTCGAACCATTTTAGAGCCACTTGAACTTTGACTACTTGACTTGAAGTTGGTTTCAAAATCACTTTTGTAACTTTTGTATTTTTCTTGATACGGAGTACAAGCTCAAATCCCATCCCCATGAAGCATGCTAAAATGCAAACTGCCCATACAAAGAACACTTTCCACAATTTTCCTTGAATTTGCTGCTTTATTTCTTGTTTCTGTTTTTCAGCATGTCTACCAGTTCTCACGTTTGTTTTACTAATAACCCTGATTTCCTCCTGAACGCGGAATGACTGACGAAAGCCTTCGCTCTCTTTTTGTAGTCGACGAAATATACCAGTTTCCATGAGCCGTTGGACGTATCCTGCAATGCGTTCATGATTTGGCGGATAAAATGTCCATAAATTTGAGCCACCATTTAGCAGCTCTTTTCCGAGATGACAAAGAGCTCCATTTTGCATGGAAATGGTCCCATTATCTCGTGCAGCCTCGATAAGATTTAGCATTGACACTGGTAAATACCAACGACCGCTGTAGAAAACCTTAGTGCTGAAGTTTTGCACGAGAAACTGAGCCCATCCAAGTTGATCATTAGAACTAGCACTAGCTGCATATTGCCGTGCGTATGCATTTTTTAAGTGAACAAACCCTTTGTTGATCCAAGTTCCAGTTTTGTTTGAAGTGATTGAAGAGAGAAACCCCATAACTAGAGGTGTAACATTATCACCCGATACAGCTGCAGAGTAGTTGTTGGTGTCTAAATCACCAAACGTTTTCAGTGCTCGTTCTTCAGGAGGGCTAATGAGGCGACTGGAAACACCACCGCTGTAGATATCAACTAGTACGCGAATTAGGAGAAGCCAGATGACAAAAAGTATTTTATGCTGTTTGACTGATCCACACAATCCGCCGCAAAGCAAGGATGACAAATGTAGTACCAAGTTGTTGTCAATTTGCTTATGTTCCAGAGCAAAAGCCAAGGTAATGAATGTAATGGCAAAGCATATCCATGTTCCATTATCCAATACGCTTGTAAACACTTTGAGCGACCATAATGGCTCTTGTTTTCAACGTGGTAGGTCACAGTAAAGGAAATTCCATTCCACGTTTCTTGTGCTGATAAATATTGGCTTTTGTTTGAAACTTTTGTATCGCTCCCAGAATTTTTTTGGACTGAATTCATCCGCAGAAATTGACGTAATTGTTGCGAGAATAGTAACCTGGTTGTGCTCTATGTTTAAATTGAAATAATTGTCAAATTGGGTGTCATACCAATTTTTAGTGACCACATTTGAAACGTTAAGTTTTGCAGCGAGTGATCTCAATAGCAATTGGTAAGGGACTAATTTAGAGCGATATTCTGGAAAGGGCAAATCTCGTAGACCGGAATATTTTGATTGTTGTTTAGCAGATATTTCATGAAATACAAACTTAATAGTATCTAACTTTGCATGGCAGCTTCCCAGAAAAACAAAATAAGCCGAAAAATAAAGCAAAGTTGGTATAACTGAACCTTTCATTTTGGAAAAATGCCGAATATGTATTGAATTTGCGTTGAGAAGATTTTCATATCTGTATTTGCACAATAGTTTCCTTCAAAATATTTCGTACAACTTCTCCTGTAATGGGACAAGATCAACAAATGTAACTTAATATTCAATTTTGTTTCTCTCCTCAAAAAGTTTTCGTCGGTTTTTAACTAAAAATGGTTAAAATACTAATATTAAACTTATACGCTGTTATTTGTTGGTTTCAAATATGTAAATTCTGCCTTTAGAACTAGCGAGTTTGTGTGTATAAGTGGCAAGCCTGTTAACGCAATGTTCAATAGTTATGATGATTAATCAAGTTTTGCATTAGTTTCAAAAACTGGTTATATCAACTGGTAGTAACTAAGCCACTTGTCGAGAAAACACGAAAATAATTTGTGCTTGTTTAATTGGTTTTCACTTAACTAAGCTTATAGAACGAAATTACAAATCCCATATTTAAAACAAATTATGTGGTCACTTTTAATTTAACTATCGATTTGATAGTTAAGCAAAAGCATTGAAAATGTACCGCTTTAATTATTGTAGCAACTTAAGCAGCACTTTTTTGATATATATATCTTCATATGGAAAAGTGTAGCATTTAGCAAGTATAGAATATTATGCAAATCCTCTTTTCTGCCTCTAGCGCTGGTTAAAACTACAAAAACTGGCAAATATTTTGGATTTATATATATTCGGTTTTCCATTCTCCTTTAAAAACTGAAATTGGAACTCATGGAGTTGCTTTAAAAACTCATAATACAACTTTCACACCAAACCAGGCATACCTAAAAATCAACAATTCATTTGTTATATGACAATAAGCAGATAGTGCGCCCTATTTACATAACCACTTACACATATAACGAAAAACTAGATTTAAACTGGTGGGTTTTAAAAATAGCACATAAAATTTAATTAATACGTTCTACAGGTGATTGGAAAAAATCTCAAAAATACAATCCCAAAATCAAAGAATCCCAAACCGAATTTTTCCCCAATGGAATTATGACCAAAATGAATTTAAACACAGACGGAATTTTTCCCCAATTTTTAAGCAGGTTTCATTCTTGCATTAAAAGTATAAAACAAAGTCATAACTTAAACAATAATATTTCATACTTCAATCAAATTACTTAACAAGTTCAATTGTAATAATCCATAAACTGCAGGTTTAAATGGCCAACAAATAATCAATAGTTCTCAAAGTTTTATTGTAAAATGGCACTATTTTTGCAAGTCTATCATCCAGCCTTAGATAATTTTTACAGCGTATGGAACTACTTTCCTTGACTGGAGATGCCATGTTGTCAGCTTGATTTCAGACGAAAAAGTGAGAAATCTAGCTGACAAGCTTAAAATGAATGAAACCAAAATAAGGTGATCATTTAACGCATTTGCTAATATTTGGGTAAAATTCCGTTTGGTCATTATTCAAATTAGGGATTCCTTCCTTTAAGTTTAAATATTTTGGGATTCTTGTCATTTGGGATTCTCGTTTTATAGATAGATTACTAGGACCGTTATACATGCTTACAGCTCCTCCACTTCACACAATGTAATGAGAAGCTTTGCATAATACTTATGTTGAAGTTGAATAGAGTAAACGCATTCATATTATTTGATAAAAATAGCATCCTAACAATTTACACAACATCACATATCAGTTGTGAAGTCGATTTAGTTAATGCTTGCAAATGATTAGACTTATGTTGACAGCGTAACTATTTTTTTGCAATTTCATTAAATTTCGCAGTTTAAGGCTGAAAATCAGAACGTAGACCCAACTTTAGATGTGAAATTTGAATCTTGGTTTAAATTTGGGTTTTGACCTTTACTACTCCAGTGGGAACCCCAAAACGTGCAAACGAAGTTTTGGTATGCAGAAACTCGAACAATTGGGTAATTTGGAACGCGTGATTTAAATCCGACGTAGTAGTTGACTGTTGACGCTCGCCCCCATCGAGTGGCAATAAAGATGTGGGCGGGAGTTAGTAAAATGGCAGGAGTTAAGAATAGGGTTGGGGTAAGAAAACACATTGTGGTTAGGTAAAGGGAGGGGGTTAGGAAGTTAATTGGTGCTATGAAAATACGAGGACGTAGGAGGAAGTAGAGATGATCTCAAGTTTGATTAATTGAATGTAAGTTTTTCTTATTTTGACAAGTTTGGTCGTTTTCCTAAACCATTGCTTAATTTCCGAAGGTTATCTTAAACATCTTCACTCAGGTTCAGCATATGCAATACAGCAGGCCATAATCCTTCAAAGAATACCTAAACATTTTAATTATGGACATCTTTACTGTTGTTCAGGCCTGAGCATTAAAATTGAGACAAAACATGTTGCCTGAATAGATAAGTATTGCCATCTACTGAATGAAGTCTACTCGTGTTCAATTTCCTCTTATTATTAATTTTATCGCCGACAAATATCATTAGGAAAAACTCCTGCACCACTTTACAACTTTTCAACATATCTTCAATAACTTTTAAGATATTTTGTTAAGAAATTTTAAATAAAATTTACTGGGGATAAAGTTAATAATAAGTGGAAATTAAACGCACGACGACTTCAATTAGTTGATGGCAATACTAATCCATTCAAGTAAAAGCAAATGAACATGATTGAATGTGAGAGAATAAGTTCTCTGCCTCCGAGAATTAGACCTGGTGCACGACGGGCCATTGCTCACAATAACGATCAGCAAAAGCACTTCAACTAGAGATTGCTGCAGATATTTATTTTAATTTACGGGTTTTTTTAAAACTAGTAACTTAATAATATTGCTCTTTGTTTTGAATAAAGTTGCTTTAAAAATAATATAACTCTTTAGAATTTTTAATTGAAAGAGAAAATTTCTCCTTTCAATAAAACACAAAAAAATGCAAATTATTTTGTCCCAAAATCACAAATTAAAAAATGGCAAATTATTTTAATTGTAATTTTTTTCCCCAAATCACAAATCTATTGATATGTGAGAAAAAATACTAAAGTTACTTTAGTGTACTTATCGTTAGCGTCTTTCGGGTATTTATTTTTGTAAATTGTTCAGAATATTTTTGAACTACTCATTTTTAATATATTGTTTGCGCCACTTAAAATTATACAATATAATTTGCGTATAGCACTTACTCAAAACAATAAAAAATTACGTTTTTGATTCCGACAATCACGTAAAAATATTTTTGTCTTTTAAATTATTCCAGTCCAGTGAAAACCATTTGGATTTGGAAATTACTGCTGAAAAATATTAAATTGGGTAAGCGCTCTTAAAACAGTTTAAAAAATAGTGTACGGCTTAATTTTCGTATATTAGAATTCTTAATATGCTTCGTCTTCGTCTATTAAGCAATATATATGCTTAACAGGAATATGTCAAAACATGCAACGCGATAACTTATGTTCTAATTATTTCTTTCGAAGTGAGAAGTTATTATTTATTAACACCACACGACAGGAAAGTAAGTAAATGATTCATGCATACTTAATTCTTGCACATTACTAGCAATTTACTCATAACTGTGCCTTATTTTTCAACGTGGAAAGAGTTTTTCTACTAAAACAAAAATTATTTAAAATATTGGTTTTTATAAGTGATCGTGTGACCCAAAACGTAATCATTTAACGTTTCGTTTCACACTTAAAGCAGCATTAATGCCAAGATAATTCATAATTCAATAGTGATTACATCATATACAAAGCGCCTAGACATAACAACCGTTTGTGTTATAAGCCAATGAGGTAAACAATATATTATAATCAAGCGATTCTACAGAATTCTCACAAAATGCCAAAAACCAATTAAGTATAATTATCTAATTATTCCTCATTTAAATAGCTATGCTTTTATAATAGAGTTATTTCTTTATGAAGAATTATACAATATTTTTAACACTACAGGATACCAAATTATTTAAGAAAATCCAGCTCTGGTTTTTCTTAAAATGTTGGCCTATTCTCGGCAGCCAACTCAAGCAAAGCAGTCATGTTGCCTAAAAGTATCAAGAAAAATTTCGCCCAATCGGTTCAAACTGTTTTAATAATCGGCTGTTTTCAATCGTTTAATAATCGTTTTCATGGAATCCAAAATCCCAAACGTTAGTTCCATCCATAGGAAAATTTGCCCAATTTGGTTTTCAATTCCACAAATACAATAACAACCTTCTTGCCATATATGGCATTTGCCGCACAGAAACAAATGTGGCAAAGTGGAAATTTTGAACTGCTCACCTTAATTTGGTATCTTCCCATTATAACAGTAATTGCAGGATTTTCAGCAGTTGAACGGTGTCAAAAAGATATAATGATGTATGCTAATGGCCTACTTCAACAAAAACTACTTCTAGATGAAAGAGCAGGTGAACAAAAATATTATTAAAGTAGTTTAAAATAAATTTTAATTTTTAAATTTTTTCTTAAAAATAGAAAACCAAACTGGCAAAGTTTCTGAAAAGGACGTTACTGCCCTTCAAAAGATTGAGCATGAAAAACAACAGCACTTGTCTATACACATGCTTATTAATCTCATACGTTTTTACACTTTACCGGAATTGCATATTATGATCTATTACAAACATTCATGCGCACCATTTTCCATAAGCTCTTTGTTCGTATCTTGCCTACCAAACGGTCATAGTTCGGCAACGTTTTGGCATGTTTTCCCCTTTCATATTGTCAACTTTCATGGAATCTGTAAGTGGCAATATGTTAGCTGTGTGCAGTGGAGTCTAATATATTTGGGTTTGGGTGCTGTAAGGACACAGTTACGGAAAATGGACGAAGTTAATAAAAATCCATTAATAAAAAAAGGACTAAATCAGAAGTTAAGTTCAAATTACAGACCTATTGCCATTGCTAGTGCTTTCTCCAAGATACTGGAAGTGGCAATATTGAAGAAATATGGACATCTTCTTTCCACGACAGCTAATCAATTTAGGTATAAGAAAAGGGTTGGTACTGAAATGGCTGTTTACACCGTAAAACAGATTGCACATCATTATCTTCGTAACAGTACACCAGTGTATGCATGCATTTTGGATGCTAGCAAAGCTTTTGATAACGTCAATCATTTTTTGTTGCTGAAGAAGCTATGCGGGAGATATTTTTCTCCAATTGTGATTAGTTTACTCATGTATTGGTTTCGTAACCAAATGTTTGTGGTGAGATGGAAGGGACAGCTTTCTTCGCCTTTCCCCGTGCTCAATTCGGTCAGACAAGGAGGATTGCTTCCTCCAGTCCTCTACTCTTTGTACAGAGATCAACTTTCCATCTCATTAACTGAATCGGGCGTCGGATGTAGAATATGTGGTACTGTTATGAACCATACAATTTTTGCTGATGATGTTTGTCTATTGACTACAAGCCTTGCCGCAATAAAAAGTTCACTTCGTATTTGTGAAGAGTTCACGTCTTCTCATGATCTTACTTTTAACCCATCAAAAACTGTATGTATGGCATTTTGTGACTATTCGTATGATCTTACTAATCCGTTAATTAAATTTTGTGGGAAAAGTATTGCGTGGGTGAATAGTGTAAAATATTTAAGCTACGAGATTTCTTTCCAGGAGAGAGATGTAAGTGAAATGTGTCGTAGGAGGAGAGAAATTTGCAGTAGGGCAAATTTGTTGCGAAGCAAATTTGGCATGTGCAGTGTAAAAATTAAAAAAAATATTTTTTTCAAACTTATGTTTCGTCTATTAATTGCTGTAGTCTATGGGTACTGATAAAAAAGACATAATGGAGAAAGTAAAGGTTGCCTATAATGATGCGTTCAGGATGTTGTTTGGTTATGGCCGTAGGAGCAGTGCATCTAAAATGTTCTGCGACAATAATATAAAAGATTTTTCTGCAGTTCGGAGGGGCGCAGCTTACTCTCTACTGGACAGACGTACTAATAGGGATAATTGTATTTTAAAAGTTATTGACAATTCTGAATTTTTTACAGGTTCTTCTATCTCTTTTGGATGGAAGAACATATTGCTTGACATGTAATCTTTTTTGCTTTGACTGGTTTGTGTATTAGAACTTTTAGTCATACAATTTTTCTCTCTATGGGCTTTGTCAACTCATTTTTTGTGATTATGATGAAAATGTCTGCAATAAAGAAATTAAATTAAAATAATAGGATGTAAAGATGATGAGACAAACAACTTCATTTAATGTTCAATTTTTGTGGAAATTTGACGCCACTGTAAGCAATTTACCATACGATGCAAGATCAATTTTCCAAACTATATAGGCTTCAGTAAAAGAAATTTAAAGTTTTCAAAACAAGCTCAAAAAATATGACTTACTTTAGGAATTTCTCGTTATTTACTAGTCTCAAGAAAGGTTGTGGTTGTGTGTCGAATTTTATATTATTATTCTATTATTATTAATGTATTGTAACAAGTGTGTATGATGATGATGATAATAAATGATCACGATCAGAAGAGTATTTTGGGTGTTACAAAATATAT